>NW_004624770.1:18865372-19047810 GCF_000247695.1 Heterocephalus glaber
CCTCCTCCTCCTCCTCCTCCTCCTCCTCCTCCTCCTCCAGCTGGGCACCCACTGTCTCCTCCTCCGCCTCCGCCTCCACCTCCTCGATGGTCTCCGTGGTCCCCTGGCGGGAGTACAGCATGGTGCACTGCGTGGGCTCGCTGTGGGGACAGAGGAGGGCACGGGCCCTGGCTCAGCGTCTGCATGGCCCGGATTCTCTCCAGGTCGGCAGACACCGCCCCAGGACTCCCAAGTATGAACTTCTGGGCTTAGGGGACAGGAAATACCCCAAGGGACTGCACTGCATTTGCCCTGAGCCTTCAGGATTTTCATTCCTGAGCTGCAGGAACTGCAACCAGTGTCCTTGAAAGCAATGCCACCGCTGAAGCCCAGGGCAGGGAGCAAGCCCCTCTGTGCAGAGGCTCACAGCCGCGTCGGGACTCCCGGCAGAGCGAAGCCAGCCTCACGGAGAGCGCGTGGACGGACCTCACGGGGCCACTCTGCTCTCAACCCTGCTCCCAGGGTAAACGCTGCTGAACTAACTGAACAAACGCACGCTTCCGTCGCCCTGTGACTTTTTCACCTTGCTTCCCTACCTTGCCTTTTTCTTGTTGTTGTGCAGTGCCTGGGTGAATTCCCTGCACCCCTGGGCAGGCAGCCCTTTCTCTCCAAGCCCTGTGCCTTTCCCGGGGTGCCACCACTCCCCGCAGAGCCTCGTCCTCCGGCTGCTGGCTGCACCCCTGGCTCCCGTCGGCTTCAGCCTCTTTCTTCTACTGGTTTCTCTACCCTTCCCGTCACGCTGTGTGCTCTTTGTCTACATCCTTCCCCCTCACTTGTCCCTTGTTCTTCTAACATCCCCGCCAGCATGAGCAGGAGAGGTTGGAAATGGGAGTGGAGCGCCACGCCCTCGAACTCATGGCCGGCAGGAGGACGGCAGC
Organism: Heterocephalus glaber; assembly: GCF_000247695.1. Next base: position 18,866,290 of record NW_004624770.1, read on the forward strand.
AGTTAGCACCAGGGACCTGAAGTTGGGCGGCTGGAGAACACTTTTCCAGGCCCTAGATGTGCACTGTTCGTTGAACGGCATGTGTGAAGCCGGGTTCTGTGAACACTGGGAGTCTCAAGTGCCCAGGTCACATCCACCTCCCTCTCCACAGCCTGCATTGAGGAAGCCCAGAGGGAGGCCTGCTCCGTGTGGAGCCCCGGGGTTTGGCCCTAAGTGTGCAGGAAGCCAGGCCTGGCCAGGCTTTGCTGACTTACCTCAAGGGACAGGGGCTCTGGGGAAGCCACGGAAGCGAAGCCCGACCCCAGCCCCCTGGACCTTTGGAGCTAACTCCACCCTGGCGCAGCTTCCAGGATGGCTGGAAACCAGGAGCTCCGGCCTGCGCCCTACGCGCCTCGCTTGTGCTCCACGCGCTCTGGTCCAGGGGCCACTGCGGCACCGCACCCAGGAGGGAGGCATCTGCCTGGGGCTGGGCCACAGCAACAGCTGAGCCCTGCCCGCTGCTCCTGGCAACTCGGCAACTCACAGGGGAGTTGGGGTCAGATGCAGGTAACTGCATTTCTAAGTGATCAGTGTTTTACCATAGGGTTTAACGAGTAGACTGAGGCCCAGAATAAGTTTCTTTTTACAAACAAAACAAGTGATAGTCTACAAGGTGACACGGTCTACCGTATCAAACTAATTCTTTTCAAAAGCCAGTGGTAAAATATATGCTGACTTCTATGTTAGTTATGTACATGAACTATGCAGTATGCAGAGTTATGCTTTATCAAACAGTACTGTAAGGCACATTTTCACTTTTTAGCCCTCTGTATTTTTTGGTAAAATCCTGAAGAAGCATTTTCCCCTGTGAGGGCTGCCTTTAAAAGCTCTAAATCAAATGCGGGAAACAAACTTACATCTTTGAACATGGAAAGTGTGAAATCCTTAAAGGACCAAGTTTATGATAAGTATTTTTAAGTCATTTCTAACAGACAAAAACTGAGGAGCAGTTCAGGTTCTCAGAGAGCTGCCCTGGGACACCGTGTCTCCAAAAGTCAGCGGTGATGCTGTGGTTAGTCATGCACACTCTAAAATAAAGATGACAAACAAAACTACACACATCACAGAACTGATATCGGCAATGACACCCAGGAGGAGGTGACGAGGTACAGATCAAAGCATGCACGAGGTAAGCACCTGGACGCTAAGCTGCCACTGTCAGCGGATGAGGAGGACATGTCCATGCTGAGCATTTTACGGAGCCGAGGCCTCGAGCGCTCGCTCGTTTTGGGCACAGGGTCTGGTCCGTCTAAGTCATCAAGGGTGGACTGCCTCGAAAACAGCATGGTGGCTTCAGTGTAGCAGCTAGCGGCGCAAACAGTCACAGAGACACAGAATTAACACAGTGGCATGAAGTCACATGGATAACAGATCGACACCCGGCCATGCAGCAACCACACACAACGCCGCCAACACCACGACGGCCGCGCAGGGACAGGGAGGACCTGTTCAGCTGAACAGTGAAGCACAGGAAGACTGGAGCGTAAACGACACGTTGGCTGCGATAAACTGGCACACAGCCCTCTCTGAACGGGGCGGGGACACAGGCCAGCGGCAAGGCCCCGAGTCCTCTTGAGAAGCACAGTGCATACAACTTTGCAGTGGAGGTTTTCATAACTGAAGAAATATGTTTTCTTTAGAACTGCAATCCCAAGTCCTTCAAGAGCGTTTTTGAACCCAATTGCATAAGCAGAAATAACTGCTCATAGAATTTGCTTAATGTATTTCTTTTTTTTTACCACTGTCTTGAAAATGCCAGAGGGGAAGCTCAGGAACGACCCAACCAACTGACCTTCCACCCTCGTTCTGCATGATACTCGGCTAAGTCAAACCAGAGGCCTTGCACGTAGGAGAGATGCTGGTTCGATATGCAGCTGGATATCAACCAACATCAAAAAACAAAATGAAATGCTACACAGAAAATAAATAACAAGGGAATTCTAGCAATGCCAGGGTTTTTTGTCTGTTAATGTTTCATTTTTACCTAATGTTTGCTCCAGATCGTGGCCTGGGTCTCCACTCCTGGGCTCTAGCTCTCATCTGTGGTACCAACAGGGAGGGCAGGGCGGAGGCACACAGGGCCCCTCAGAGCACACGAGGACCGCCCGGGTGGCACCTTTCAAATGGTGACCACCCCTTTCAGACCTGGGTAAGTGTCTCAGGATGGACCTGCAGCAATTTCAGCTGATATGGCAGCTTCAGGAAGGTGGGTGCGGTCTGATTTCAGGAGTCGACCATTAAAAACCAAGTTTGCCACTTTACACCTCACTGGAAGGAAAGTGGGACTCTTCTATCACGGAAGATACTGACCCACCTTCGCCACTGCCTGCGGACAGTCAGGTGGGTAACCGGGATGTCACGGCAGGAGCTAGACGGGAGTGTGCGTCCCCCCCTGGGGAGGCCACTGGCCCTCTGGCAGCCCCGCGTGAAGGAAGAGGTGTGGCAAGGTCACTGGCCACTAAGCCTCAAGGGAGGAGAGCCAGGCAGACTGCAAACAAAAGGGGGAACGACTTCATTTAAACCTGGTGTACGGACAGACCTAGATTTACTGTAATAAGAACAAACTTAGATGGGCAGCTTTCAAATAAGATAGTCATTAAGTTCACCGGAAATAAAAATCAGCCACAGAATTAGTAATGACAGCCCTACGAAGCCTGTTAGGAGAAAACTAAGCTCCACTCTCAAAAGGGTAGCTACAGGCTGCTTTCTGGGGGAGAGTGTGAGGTGCTACAAGCAGCGCCACTGAATGCCAGGAATTAAAAACTTCTTCAACAGAAGGGCGCTGAGGAAATCAACGGTCTGACCCAAAACTCTGAAAGGTTCCTGTCCTAAGTGCTTCCTCTTCTCACAAAAACACACACTGGCTGAAACATCTGTGTGACTTTGGAATCGATAAATAAGCCACGATTATTCCCCAATGAAATGCAAAATGTAATCTCTTTTATTAACCCTGAAAGAGTTCTAAAAAATCAATACTTATTTTGGGAAGACGAGAAGGAACATACCTGTGCGGTTCTATGTGCACAAGAACTACATCCAAATCTATATATGCCTGAATACACGGTTTTAAAAATAAAACCAATGTAGCATGCATATTTTAAAATCTAAGTATTTACATATGTACATGTATGTTGGATGTCTCTCCATACCAACAAATACAGATCTGCGTCAATAGGTAATTACTGGGAGCAAAACATTGGACTAAATCCGAAATGCTCAGTAGAGTACTTCAGCAAGTTACAAACAGCACTTCCATTCCATTTTCCAGGTCCGGTTGGTTCCAGGCTGGATGGAGAGGCAGTGTCAGTGCCCCCAGGGGTCTGGACACACAGGGAGCACTGCCTGCCAGCAGACCTGAGTGGGTCCAGGAGCCTTGCTGCAAGGAGCCCTGGGTGTCTCTGGGACAGGGACCCTGGAGCTGGAGGCAGCAGCAGCGGAGACACCCAGCACACCACACACCACACCTCTGAGCTCTCCTGCTTGGTAGGTCACAGAGGAACCGGAACCGTGCACCTGTGGAGCTGGGCTGTTGGAGACTCCTAGCCCTGTGACCTTCAGATGTGTCTTAAACCCCTCTGTACCGAGCTCCATGGTTGAAGAGTAGGGGTGGCCATCACTCACTTCCACTCCGGGAAGGATCCTCAGGGATGCAGGCTGCCTGCGTCCTGTGCTCTGTGCCGGCCCTGGCTTAGCCACTACCAGCAGGGTCCCTGCACATCCTGGCGTGAAGGGAAGGGAGCTGGCAGGATCAGCTCTGAAATGTTTATTCTAAAATTCTGAAAGCAGTGATTCAGGACAGGAAAGACGCAACAGAGGTGGAAGTCCCTCGTAAAAGGACCCTCAGTGGAGCAGCCTTTTGGAAGGCAAGAGACTGGGGACAGGGAGGGGCCTTGTCCTTTACCTGGAGCCTGGGACTCTGTCCCGTGCCTGGAGAGCGTGCGGGTCCCCATAGCTCACTACTGACTTCCGCTTTCGCCTGCTTCATCTAGGGGGGGACACCCTGCAAGCGTCTGATTAACGTTCACCCATCCATTCATTTCTCATTGGCGGTGTCCACTTCATTCATCTTGGCCAGGAGTGACCCTGTGCTGAGAGAGGAGGTACCTGGAGATGCTGTCGTGGGAATCTAAGCTGTCCATCCTGTGGGCCGGTGGGGCCCCGGGCCTGGCTCCGGGCTGGTCCTCGATGGTATCCAGGCCGGACTCCTGGGAAAGGTTCATGATGTGGTTCTGGTAGTACATGTGGATGCTCTCACGCGTTGGGACATTGCCCTGTGAAGGGGACATGCCGAAGTTCTTATGGGGCACCTGCCTGGCCCCCAAGGCCCCTGCCTGCCAGCACAAGACCAGTACCAGGCTGGCCAGGCTGGGGACCGCAGTCTGCTCGGGGACCCACCCACCTCCTGCATGGCACAGTCATGAATGTCACCCAGCGTCACTAGGCAGTTCTAACAAGAAACTCATTCTCGAGTGCAGATAATTTTGCTGAATCATAGTAAGCATTCCAGAAATGGAATATTACTATTAAGTGCAATCTATATGTGACTATTGTGCATTTTGCTGCTCTACATATAGCTTAACTTCTCCCGAGAGAAGTTTTAGACTGAGCTGCAACCCTCACAGGAGACATCTAAGCTGTACACCTGTAAACTGTGGAGAGGAGGGGCAATGAATAAAGTGGCCATCTTACCAGGCCCTTGTGTGTGCATGCACGTGCATGCAAACGTGTGTGGTTAGTGTGTGACTACTTCATCCAACCTCTCACTCAGTCCCAGGCAGAATGTGGACGCCTAAATCTACAGTATGCAATCGGCTCGGGCTATGTGCATGAAGTGTGTGAAATAGAAATGAACTTCATGTTTAGACTTAGGCGATCTCCCCTAGGGCATCTCACTATGTATCTGAATATCTAAAAAAAAAAATTAGAGATCTGAAACATTTCTGGACCCAAGCATTTTGGATGACAGATATAAAACCTATATATGATCTTTGAAATCCCTTTCTGTTGCAGTACTGAGGACTGAAGCCAGGATCTTCCCACTGAGCCACCTCCTTCCCCCTTTATTTTGAGACAGGGTCTCACTAAGTGACTAAATTGCTAACTAACTTGAGATCCTCCTGCCTCGGCCTCCCAGAGTAGAGGATTTACAGGCGTGCACCACCATTTCTGCCCTGACTCTCTCAAATGTGGGAGGAGGTGCAAATTACACTGCAGGGCTACCTTCTTGATCTCTCGGGTCAGCATGCACCGCTCAATCCTCAGCACCGTGGAGATGTCGATGTGCTCCCTGGAGATGGAGTTGAGCCACGTGGTGAAGCTGTCCACGGTGGCCAGGAACAGCACCCAGGTGAACTTCACGATGTTGAATATCCGTTTGATGATGTTGTCTAGGAGGGAGGGACAGCGCCGTGTCAGAAGAAGGGGACACCGGATGTGGCTCCAGACCTGAGCAAGGCTTCCCCATGCCGGGCCTGCATCTGCCCTGCGTCCCTGTCGAGCAGAGGGGACTGAGCCTCAGCGTGACCTGGCTGGGGCTACCGAGGCGGTGGCAGAACTAAAACAAAATCCATGTCGGCTTCGTGAAGTCTGACCCAAAGGGTCAAAGGTGGTGTCTCTAGGTCCAAGAACCCGACAAACACTGGGCACCCCAGGCATGCCTTGAGGACCCGCCCACCTCCTGCGCGGTCTGCACCTGTGAGGGCGGCTACACTGGTTACTTGGAGGCGGTGGTGGGCCCGAGCGGGCCGAATCCACGGGCCTCGCAATTCGCAGGCAAACCGACTGCATTCAGTTACAGGCCATGCCTGTTATGGCCACAAGGACGGGCACAGTTCGCATCCACCCCCCTGGGTCCCAGAATTTATCATTTTTGTATTCTTAAGTAAGAACTGCTGGGGGAGAATGCTCTGCTTATACACTCAGACTTTGGTGCTTCTTGCTACGTTTGTGTTTCCAAACACCTAAAGCTAGTTCTCAGAGGGCTCAACACACAGAGTAAGCGTCTGCACGTCTGCCAGCTGTTTTCATTGGACCTACAAGACAGACTTCCACGCCCTCCAGCCAGCACAGCCTGGGATCCCTTCCTCCGGGCCCGGCTGTTTCTGGGGGGCTGGACAGCTGTCACACCGCAGCTCAACCCAGGCCCCCATCCTGTGCACAGCATTGGCAACACAGCCTGTGCCTCTCCAGGGCGCCCTGAGGTTTAAACAAGAGCCCCTTGATTGCTGAGAAAGGCCTGAGGAGGTCCCATAGCTGTGACCTCAGTTGAGGAATATTATATAGCTATAAAAATTCAGATCCTGTCATTTGCAACAAGATAGGTGAATGTAGAGGGCACTGTACTAAATGAAGTAAGCCTGAGTGCTCTCACTTGGGTGTGGACGCTGGGCTGCCGAACCCTTGGAAGCAGAGCGTGGGGCAGGCTCCAGGGCCGGGAGGCGGGCGGGCGGGAAGCTGGGCCAGGGGTCCGAGTGTGTGGCCTGGAGTGTGTCTTGTGTCTGGAGGTCTGCGTACAGCACAGGGACCAGAGGTGTTGCTCCTGTGCTGTGTACTGCAAATGTGACACAGAAGACTGTTGGTGCTCTCAGCACGCGCGGGCACACACACGCGCGGGCACACACACGCGCACTCACACAGAGACACGATGGCTGGGTTGGTTTCCTGGACGGTGGCTCCCTGTGCCTTGGCCCCAGACAACAGGGAGGACCTGGGCGGAAGAGGGAGGCTCCACACCGACCGTACCGACCGCCCTGTGCAGTCACAGTGGCCTCCAGCGTGATAGTCCCCACGTGCTCTGTGCGTGTGCGCCTCTCTGGGGCCTCAGACGGGCCCCGGGGGCTCCCTGTCCTCCCCACTGGAGTGCAGCGTGAACCCAAGTCCACTCTGAAGTGGAAAGGGCATTTTGCACTGGGCCTAGGGGCTACAGAGCTTCCTTAGGCACAGCCCCGCTGTCTTGGGAAGGAAGAGCAGGGTGGACGTTTGGCTGTGAGATCACAGCCTCTGCACAGGTCCCCAGGGCAGGGGACTGGCAGCCTGCAGAGAGAAGGAAGGGAGAGGGTATTGTGGGAAGCAGGAAGAGGGGAGAACAGGGCAGGAGTAGAAGACCAGGCCCCAGCCTGTGGGACTCCTCGGAGGAGCGGTGGCCAGAGGCACCGCAAGTGGGACTTTTCTCACTCCCTGCGCCCCCTGCACAGTGAGCATGAACAAAACGTGTTTCGCCCACACTGGCTGGGTCACAACCTTTAGCTGCTTTGTGTAGACAAGGAAGGGAAGTTTGCCTCAAGGCTCGGGTTACACCCTGATACATGTAAGCAGCCCCATTTTTGATGACTTTTTTCTCTGATTCATTCAGTTATTATGTGTCACTTCAAAAGAAAAAAATTAAAAGATTTTATAAAAAAGAAAAATTTATGGCCAGTATTGTTTGTGTCTTCACCCTGATAGTTTCTATGGAACATTAGAATTTGTCCCTCAGCTGCCCTTCCTCGGTTCCCGTCCACGGGACTTTGTAGACAGACTCGAAGCCCACGTCTCACCAGCTGGGCTCTGCCAGCTACATTTTAGGAGCTGCTTTGCAATTTCAGGGGAGATGGGATTTCAAGGGATGTGGAGTATTTTGCCCCAGCTGGGAAGCAGTCCTGGGCTTATTATTTTCCAGCCAGCTTTCCATTCTGCACTGTCCGGGAGCAGGTCATTTTCAGATTCCCGCACTGGGCTTGTCTGCTGTGTTACCTGGTCCATCAGATTTCTTTTTGACTGGCTCCTCCTCTCGGTCTTCCCAGTCCACCAGACCTGCAGGGGGTTTGATAAAGACGAGTCACATTCTGTGCAGGGCAATGAAATGCCAAGACTATTCTGGGTGGGAAGGAATTTATCACCCAGTCTGGGACATTCTGCCTATTCCAAGAGTTCCTGGGGAGAAGTTGTAATAATTCAGTGCTCATTTCTGTGCACTCTGGAATAAAGATTATGCCTACCAAGTAGGTGACTACAACCCTCAGCCAGATTCGGCCAGCTGGTTACTGTCGGAAGGCCTGAGTCCTGCAAGGCTTTCATCTGTTTAATAATTGAAAAAATATAAAGGAGAGTAGTCTTTTGTGCATGGAAAAATTGTATTAAGGTCAAAGTTTAATGGAACACAGGCAAGCCCATTTCCTTATGGGTCATCGGGGCCACTTTTGTCCCACAATGGGCTTCTATACTCCTTGTTTGTCCCTTCACAGAAAGAGGGCCACTTCCCAAGACATGCTATGAAATTTTAATTTTGAATACATTGGGGTGGTGTTATAAATTTTAGTTTGCCACTGTCTTAAGATGACATCAGAGGATTCCATTGGGTTCCTAACCCCCTTGTTTAAAGTTAAGATGGAAAGATCTAGTAAATAAAAATACAGATGTCCTGTCAAACTTCAACTTCAGATAAAAAAGGAATCTGTTTAGTGTAGGTATGTTCATTGCAGCAGACATCCTGCACAGTACTAGTGCTCTATAAGTGGCACATGCCTCTTGCTTTCCATAATTCAGCTATATTATTATCAGGAGTCAGACCGAAGCTCTATGTGACTCAAATAGGCGTGTCAGATGGCACACTGGGTGAGTATAGCCCCTCCCTCAATGTCTGCCACGGAAACCTAGGCCCTGGTCTATGAAGTGGCAGCGCTCTGCTGAGTTATGTGAAGCCGAGGGCTGCATGGCCCCAATAAAATCCTCTCCCCTGAATTACGGCTTCTCACTGACCTGATGGGTTGCTTGCTGATTGCACCTGGTCCCAGTACCGGTCTGTTCCATCCAAGCAAGATCAGCAGTGCCGACTCCCTGACAGCCCTGCCTGGCGCCGTCGTGCCAGGTGTTCAGCAGTGTCTCACTAGGTGCCTTCAAAGCACACCCTGCTCCCTATTCCTTCCCACAATTGCATTCAATAAACACTGGATGTGTTTGGGGGCCTTTGTCTTTGCTGCCATCAGCAGCACTGAGCAGGACCCAAGACTCAGCTTCTCCACTCTAAATATCGTTTCCTGTCTATTCTTTAATTTGCCTTGTGCTGTAGTGGCTCACAGGAGGGACCCACAGCAGAGGTTCCAGCAATGTCCCTTTCCCCTATAGTTCATAAATTATGTTCAGGTTGTACTTAAGCTAAACATTACCTGTTTTTCATTTAGAAAACTCAAATTTGCTGGGCTTCCTGTGTTTTATCTGGTAACCATAATGAACCCTGTTCGTGATCTGACCACAGGACATCTTTGCAAACTTAGCTCTGGGTAAATCTCAGTGTCCTCTCTTCCCTTCTGCCAGCGTTTCACACACTGTCTCTACCAGCTAAGCTGACTTGCTCTTTAGTGTCTGTGCACGCTTTGCTTTCACTTCCAGAATGCCAGTCTGTGCAGAAGCTACCATTGTGAGGAGACATCCTCTGATGCTCTTACATACAAGAGATTCTTTTTCCTTCTGGTCCCCAGTAGAGATTTTCCCCTACACCTGTCTTCTGGGCTGGTGAGGACATGGGGCTTCGAAGCCAAGACGCCTGCCAGGAATTGAAGACCAGCTAGTACCTGACTGGCCCTGGGAGCATGGCAGTCTCTTTTTTCTTTGGGCCGAGGTTCCTGTGTCTGCACAGCGGGGCCTGTGGGAAGGACCTCGTACGTTACTGAGCCCAAAGTGCTGACTAGAGCTCCAGCCATCCAAGGACAGACTGTGCAGCTCAGAGGAGAGGTGGAAGAAGTGCTGCCTTTCACCAGGGTGACGCTGCATGAGCATTTACTAAAGGAGGCGTGCATGTCCACTGCAGTGCTAGCATCACCACTGTGACTTGCAGGTAACTAACTGGTGGGACACCTTCCTCAGGTGACTCACTGACACACTCCTGGGACCCAGCAAAGATTCCGAGAGAAAAAATATCTAAGAGCAAATGCAATTTTAAATAAGGGACATCTGCCTTCCTAAACATCACAGCTAATTTCGTGGCTCTGGGGCTCAGGAGTACGTGGTGCCGGCCCAGAGCCCAAGAGTGGAGAGAGGATCAGAGAGATCCAGAGTGGACCCCAGGTGGAGGAGCTAACCCTGGTGGCAGTGGCAGTGGAATCTGAGCAACAAGGAAGCATCATCTAATAGAATGAAGTTACCTATCCATTTAGAAGCCTACAGATTACATCTGAATTCATATAATAAAAAATTTAAGACGTTCATACAATTAGCAGGAAATATAGGAAAACATTTGTTTAATATTTGGGGGAGAGGCTTTGTAAGCCAGAGGATGATTATAAAACTACAGTGAGAAATATGCATTTGATATAAAAATTTAAAAGTCCATTTAGATAACATATACCTTACACTAAATCCAAATAGAAACAATAGTACACCTAACATATAAAGAACCTCAATTAAGAAGAAAAGAACAAATAATAGAATGATATGACAAAAGGCAGAAGTGCTTAAATCTTAAAACTGGAAATACAAATTACATAGAAAATGTGAAATCAAATGCTCAGTCTCATTAGTTCGGAATTCAATAGAATTCAAATGGGAATAAAGGCCACCTGTCATCCCTCGGAGAGACAAATGCCCGAGAGAGCAGTAACAGCCTAGGTGTAGGAAGGAGAAGCCTCTTGTACCTGACATGAAGTAGCGTGAATTACTAAAACCTTTAGGAAAATATGTATTAAAATCAAAAGTAATCCCACTTTAGAGAATCCAGTCTGTGGAAAGCATGTGCCTTGTACCTTTAAGTACACAAACAGACACATGTCTCACTACCTAGGAAACTTTTGCAAGTGTCTGGTAGCACTGCTTACTGTGGCAAAAATCCGGAAGCAGACTTTCTGTCCATTAAGGATGAAATGAATGAATAAATTATGCATATCTGTATTGTGGGATCTTTTGCAGCTATTAAAAATGATATATAGTTTCATACATTTTTAATTGGAGAAATGTCCATGACATACTGTTAATGAAAGTACAAGAGTTACTTGTAAGCATGAACTCATTTTTGAAAAGCAAACAGTTAAGCTATATGCACTTGGAAAAGGGGACGGCACGTGGTTAGCGGTGTCCCTTCAAGGCTGGATGCGGAGGGCCTGGGGGGCAGGGCTTGATCTACGTCCCTACTCCAAGGCCTTCACCAGAGGAATTTGAACTCATCTGTCTCCTTACACAAATAAAAATCGAATTAAAGTGACCAAGAGATAGAAGGGGGAAGGAAGGTTGAAAAGAAGAGAGGTTTTTCAATTAAAATTACATTAGAAATGAAAATTTTCCTTTTATTTATTCCTGGAATTTCACAAGCAATCTATGGGTGTGTTTTCTTTGTAAAAAAGTCAAAAACTGTGGAAGACAGGCCTCAAGTTTCTTTTAATCAGACCACTTAATCTCCATTCTCCCAAGAAGTAACTACTGTGGTTAATATGCTAAGTATTCTTCCAGATCTTTCTTTTGCTTTTTTTTTTTTTTTTTTTTGGTACCAGGGATCGAACTCCAGTCCTTGCGCTTGAGCAGCAGGTGGTGAAACCACTGAGGTAAATCCCCGGCCCTCTTTCTTTTGCATTTAATCACTATCATATGCACCCATTAAAAATGCAAAATATATCAAGGGAACCTGGTCATCTTTGTTTCATTAATGGCTTCATTCCCTGCAGCCCCATTTTAAGTAGTGTTTTTCACTTAATAATCTGTCAGGAATTGCTCTCCATGTCAATTCAGAGCTACCCATATCGTTTTGAAGCTGCTGAATAGCATTCCACAGTACACCGGTAACATAATTCATTCATTATCCTGCTTATCCATTTAGGGGTTCCAAAGTCTTGTCATTAATAGAGATGTCTGGTGGGTATTCTTAGACATGTGGACGGGTGCACAGATGCGAAGATGGCTTCCGACGAGCCGCACACCTAGAGTGGGGTCTGCCGCACGACACGTACGTGTGAACAGGTGTGGACACAGGCCTCTCTACACGCCTCTCACGGTGCATGGAGGCACCTCGCTTCTTACCAGCTCTCAAGCAGCAATCAGGAAATGTTTAGGCTTTTGCCAACCCACTGGTAAACATTTTTAAAACTAGTACATCAAAATATTTAGTCTGTGCTTCTTGGATTACTAGTGAGACTGGACATTTTTGGACATGCTCATTTTCTGGTCTGTGAATTATTTCTCCTATCCTTGCAGTTGTTGGGTTGAACTTTCCTCTTGACTTTTAGGAGCTCCTGACACACTCAGAACACTAACCCTTAGTGGAAGGTTGGGTGAAAAGACCCTCAGCCACAGCAGGCGTGCTTTCCCACTGCCTGTGGTGATCCTGGCTGCCGCCTGGAGTACTCTGTCCCTTGGAAATGTGTTCAGGGCCCACCCACTGGCATGAGGCTGAATCCGGTAAGAGTTTGAGGCCAGGAGACAGAGGGAGGGTAGGCGGAGTGGGGTAGGGGCCCGAGTCAACAGAAGGCCGGGCCTGGGGAGACTGAGCCATGCCTCAGGAAGCTGGAGCCCAAAGGACGAAGGGCTCATCAAATCTGCTGACAACAGGAAGCGGAGCAACAGCAGCAACTGCATCCCTTCATCTTCACACACACACTACATTTGCAAACGGCAGCAGATGACACCGTCAGCGACAAACTGCCTCTTTTGCACAACCCAAAGTGAATGTAAGGGCCTGGCTTGGGCCTCCCCAGGGTCCTCCTTGGGAACCTGCCTTGGGCAGAGAGAGCTTTCTTTGTTCTTTCCAGTACAGCACACCTGCTTCACTCCCCACTGTGGTCCTGACGCTCACTTCTTCGATGTCCTCAGGACAAGAGCTGTGAGCAGAGAATTGGCTCCAGGCCTGTGCCATTTGTCATTCTGGACTCTTGAGTGCACTCTCCCTTTTTTCTGGATCAAATTGCCAAAGGTTCATCTTTCTCATTGATTTCTTTCCCCCACGACTAGCTTTTAGCTTAATGTTCAAAGGCTTTTTCTTGTACTCCTGTCTCATTACTCAATATTACCTTTTCCCCTTCTATTTTCTTTGGGTTAAAGTTGTTCCTCTCTTTTCTTTCCACTTTATAATATCTATCTTAATTTAAATTTCTGCATCAATACATTCCAAGTGCTGGCCGTTGAGTGATTAAGGGCAAACAGAACTCGGCTCTCCGTGGAATGTAAAACATCATCCCTGGATGTCTCTGTCCTTCCTGTCCTCCTGGTGTGCCCAGCTATGGGAGCGGAGACTCACCCTCCCCGGATCCTCTCCTCTTGCATTTCTGCTCTTCTCTTGCAGACTTTTTCTTCTCCGTGCGCCGCTGTCTGAGTGCCGTCTTAGGGTCAGTAATCCAGGCTTGATACACAAACTGAAGGAAGAAAGTGCAATTACTTTCTGGCTTTTTAATAATTTGCAGTGAAAAGAAGAGGGACCTATTCCAAGCTTTCTAAGTTCAGGAAATTTTTCTTTTTCTCCCAATACTCCCAAACCCACCCACCCTTCTTCACCTCCAGATGTTGGGCTGACTTGCGCTGTTTTCATTACCCCAAGGTTTAATGTGAAACAGATGCTGTGAGAATAGACTTCATTTGCTATCACAGACGACCCTGATGGGGACTTTGGGGAAATACAAACCCTTCCCCCAATTCCTGAATCCCACTGCCTCCGTAACCCTTGGTGTTTGATTATTTTGTTCTACTCCCAGCAGGAATAGCTGGAAGCCTCACCAAGGTGGTCAGAGTGGTTTCTCCCATCACAAATAGAATGAACCCCAACAAGACAGGACTTAATATTCACTTTGGGGAAGTAGTTTTGCACATTCGATACTCTCCTTTGTGAATAACAGCTATTACCAGCAACTTGAGAAAGGCTTTTGCAGGTGATTAGCATTTTGAGAGAAAGAATGGGGTGGTGTCAAGGATAGGTCGTTATTCCAGGAGTATGGAAGGGAAACCGTGCTGTTTTGGTTGCCTTTCGTCATTTGAGTTCAAGAGCTGAAAATAGTTGCATTAACATATTGTGACCAATAACCAGCAGACAGCAGTTCTGAACAGCCCACCCCCACGTCTCCAGAATCATGCGGAAAAAAGAAAAAGAGAAGCCGTGGAGAAACCTCAAAGCCAGGCAGGCATGCCCCATGCACCCCACACACCTGGGTCTCAGGGAAGCTGGCTTTTCCCTATGAAGGTAAAGTTAAATGGATGCTTTCTGGGGGCTCCTGGGACCCCAGATATTTTTATCTTATCCTACGTTATTTTCAGGTTTCTGGAATCTTTGAAGAACACAGCCTGAATGAACCACTGACCTTATGGTACCAGTGGGAAATTGAAGGGTCAGCTTTTCCACATGTGAAGTGGAAGGACCACAGGCACCAAAATCACTGTTCTCCTCACTGCAGAAATCTGAATTGTGTGGGCAGTGAAGACCAACGGAAAATCTGTATCATTTTTGGATAACACATTCAACAGGCAATAAATGTCAAATATGCCAAAAATATACTGAATAAAGTGAGAAAATGGACTGGAGGAGAGGAAGGCCCGTGTGCATGTTTGTGGCATGTTAATCAGGAATTCTACCGTCTCTAAGGTTAGCACCCCCAAAGCAAACTTCCTTCAGCACGGAGTGTGAGAGTGTCAGGTGCTAAGGGGCATACGTCAACATTTCCTGTCAAAAACTGTTACTGCAATGTCTTAGAGAGTGAAAGAATCCCGAAAATAGAAAAATAAGGAGGTAATTAGGGTCTGCGAACATCGCGGGTATGAACTGGAAGAGTTCTTTTGCTCTGGAGAAAAAGCGAACTCGGTGGGGAAGGAGGGAGCAGGAGCTGTTCACAGGGGAAGGCAGACCCTGCAGAGGGGGCGAGACGCTAGGACAAGTGGCCATACGGTCCCTGAGTGAGGACCCCTGCCTGCCCCTCACTGAGATTATGCAACAGCAGGGGAAGCAAGAGGAAGGAGGGGCTGGAACCTTCGGCAATTCTTTGCTTGTAGGTAAATCATCTTCACATTGAGGTTTGCAAACACAAATGTTGGAAGACTCAGGACGGGGGGGCCCTCCAGAACAGCCCCATTGTCCCCTGGTCACTCTTACTGTCACCAAGCGGATGAGCCCACCCGGGGGACTCAGGCATTTAGCACCACCTACCATGGTGGAAAAATACTCAGAAATGTACGTAGAAGACTTCGGGGTCTCCAAGTGGACACCGCTTTTGTGTGTCCCTGACTTTATCTCAACTTTGATTCAAATGAATTTACCTTCAACTTTATCATATATATTAGGGGGAAATGGGATTCATTTTCACTGAACTCTTACTATGAAAACATGCATGTATTTTTTAAAAACAGGGAGAGCTCTGCCGAAGTGGAGCTCTTGCACTGAAATGGGGAAGGTTGACAATCTGTGCTTTATTTCAAGCGTGATCCACCACCTTCTTTGTGCCATGTGTTTAGCAGAAAAATGGGACCGATGCATTGTAGTTTTTCACTTAAATACAATTTAGCATATGAACTGGGTCCTGTGGTAGCCACAAAAGAGAAAGCAGCATAGTGACTCTTAGCTAACAGAGAGCTTCCTGGTGTTTTATAAACGGAAGGACCTTGCAGGTCTGCGCTCGGCTACTTGGGGTGGAGCTGGGGGCTTGTGAAACTGAGGGTCCATGGGCTGCGTGTCAGAGCCTGCGTTTCAGTAAGATGTGGGGACAATGTGAGACACCCTGGTCTCTGCCACTGTCTCCACCATTTGCTTAAGGCTAGAGGAGCACAGAGACCCCGCGCTTCAGTACCTGTGCCTATCCCTGGCTAGCTTTGGGAGAAAGGGCTTCCATACAGTACAAGGACTTTCATTTGTCATCTGTGGTGTTCAGTAATGATGGGAATACAGCGAGGCAGCTGAGTAACTTCTTGTGCGCATGCGATGAACGGACTGGGAACCATCCAACAGTGTATTCAATGACACCATCACAGAGCCCATGGGGCAGGAGCTGAGGAGCCACAGTGAGCCCAGAAACAGGACGGTCAGGTGCAATTTAGGGAGAGCGAGACGAAAGGGGAACCAACAGGGGATGGAGCCAAAGGAGCCTTTTGGGAGCTCACCCAGAATTTCACCAGCTTTCTGAGAAGAGTTACCACGTGTTTCTCTCATCATAACTGAGCATGCAGCAGATATGACCCCTTTGAAATGAGATGTCACCGAAACGCAGCTATGAGGAGACAGAGAGTAAGTACATGTCTGCATTTTCCCTTTCTATTCTCTATTGTCTCTGGTGTCAGCTTAAAAACAAGAAGCAAATAATAAGCAGTCTGGCATCTAAGAACTTGTTTTGGAAAATTTTTCTTAAGATTTTGCATCCTTTTAGCTCCTCCATGGCAGGATGTATAGAACAGAGAAAATGCAGATATGCGGATGTATTTGTCTAAAGTTCTACGGAGCAAAGTCACACACTACACGTCAGGAAAACATGAAATACCTTGGCAGCTCTGATTAAGTACTGGAGAATAGTTTTGGGAAGTTTAATGACAGACTTTGGCAAGGCTAAAATGGCTGATGCAAACTTCCCAATAGCTCTCTACAAAGAAGGACAAAGCAAGAATAATTAGTAGGGAACACTAATCACTTCGTACAGGACGTCATGTGAGTTTGTACATCAACACCAACTCAGTTAACGTGCAAGCATTGAAGCTAGAAAGATGTGGTGCACCTGTGAGGAATGAGGACATCAGTCGTTGCCTGTCACCCACCAGAGAGAAGGTACCACCTAAGAGGGGGCTTAGAATCAAACTCGTGAGAAGAAAATCAAGTCATTAGTACTCGGCAGGCCAGCTGCAGCATGCACACAGACACCATCACCAAGACACACAGGGAGGAAGGGAGGCAGCAGCAGACCAAGGTGTCTCCACATCGTCGGGAAGACAAGGGTGTCTTCAGCCTGCCAGCTGGAGAAGACCTGGCCAGCAGTGTGGCCGTGACCTTACGACGGGCACATCATGTGGCTGGTGGGTACGCCCTATGTGCCTTGTGTGACAAACCAGAAGCAACCATCCCCACAGGTAGTCACCAGGAAAGGAAGCAGACACCAAGCTGTCGTCCCAGGTACCATCAGGGGCAAAAGCTCATCTGAAAGGAGCAGGACACCCCCTGGCCCAGCCCCCGGTATGGACAATGAGATGCAGGTTCTGGAACAGGAAGGTAGCAAAGCTGAAAAGATCAGAACTCGGCCAGATGTCATTATTATGATTCCAATACATTCTCAAGTCTTGAGCAGGGCAAAGGAAACTGATTTCTAAAACCTGCAGCAATAGTTAAACAATCTTTTGTTTCAAAGCAGAGCAAGTAGAGTATTTTCATAGTCAGTGGTTCCACACCCCAACCCCTAAGTTCATTCAAGCAGCCCAAAGCAATGCCAAAGAAGTCTTTTTCATCTCTTACTTGCAACAAAACTAAAGTTCACCCAATGAAGCTTTATTTTTTTAAAGCATCAGCGAACATTTTGATGCAAGGGAGTGAAGACCTGATCCAGAAACAGTGCCAGGCTGTGGCTGTGGTGGAGCCCGGCCCCAGGGCCTCCACAGTTTCTCAAGACCCCCCAGTGTGGCGACACAGGCAGGGCTGCATCCAACATCTGTCCACGGGAAAGCTCCTCAGCTAGCTCTTGACAGAACCCTTGTGGCTCCTGCTTACCTGGAATGCTGACTTTCTTGGGAGCTCCTCGTCCTCCTTCTTCAGTTCTTCCTCTTCCTCTTCTTCACTATCCGTTTCAAACAAATAATAATCTCCACTCCTGACCACTAAGCAAAACAAAATATTTGCTTATTTTTCGAAAGGGAGATGAAATAATTGGGGAATCTTCATGAAATTCCCCGTACAGATATACAAACAGACCAGAAAAGCACCGCGACAAGAAACGTGAGCAGGGAGGAAAACAGGAGACGAAGAGAACCCATCTGGGCCTGCACTATGCAGGGCGGCACGGCCGGGTCCACAGAGGACAAGGCCTGTCCCACGGCGCTGCACGGCCGACCTGCTGTCCGCGCCCTTCTTTGTTGCAAATTAGCTCGGCTGAGTCAGATCAGTTCTGCAGCAGCCAGTTTTGTGGCCAACACGGCCCACGTGTTGAGAACTACCGTTCCACAATCAGTCAACAGTGCCTGTTAGACAAGGCCAGAGTGCAGTGGAGGAGCTGGCGTCCTCTGCGATGGAGAAGCCAATTGGAACGATTGGGAACCAAGGTTGGTGCCACCAGCCCTCCACTTCACTCGATACTATGCAGACCTGGCTTCTCCACACAGGACACCAGACAACACACAGAGGACAAGACATCCGAAGAGTGAACAAAAAGGAAAAGTCACACACACATTGTCACGGGAGGAAACATGTAGGTAACACCGAAGACAAAACGAAACATAACAACACTGCGAGGACCACCGCTCTGTCTGCTTCTGCTCGTGCCAAGGCAGAGGGGAATGCAGACGGGGTCTGCACGGCTCAGCACTGCCAGGCTTCTGGGCAGCGCGGCCCTCCCGGGGCTCAACAGGATGCAGAGCAGACTCTGCTGGCCTGGACACAGCACACAGAGCGTGGGTGCCATGGCCTGCCCGACCCTTGCCCTGTGGGAACACGCCTGTATCAAGAGGCAATGGAAATGTCCAGAGGTGGAAGGAAACTTAACGAGATTCAGTCTTGATCAGCCTAGAGAGCATTTTAAGTTTATCGGAGAAAAGAGACCCAGCACATACATTTCTGATGCTACAAGGACTGTATCATCGTTTGGGAAAACATATCTGCATTCCCAGTTCCACTTGGGTTAGCAGATGCCAAGGCATCTTTGGGGTGACCTCATGTGACATCTCACGAGGTCTTTGGGCTCAGACATCGCAAGGTAATGAGGTAATGGAAACCCTTGGCTTGTTGAAAGTTAGTTGTCTGCATATCGCTAAACACAGTCAAAAGCCAAGTAATTTTGCCTGCAATTTCACACGAGTCTGAAGCCTCCTTTCTTGAGGACGCAGAGTGGATGAATTGGGCCTTATATCCTTGAACAGAGAAGCACTGTAGTTTGATATTTTTACTTTGGAGAAAAAAATAGACCCGGAGTGCCAGGTCCATGTCTGAGGAAATAAACGCAACACAACATAAGGTAAGAATAACCAAGAACAAACCAAAGTTACAGCGTTAAGCTGAATAGTGAGGAGGACAGTGAAGGCAACGCCCACACAGAAGCCCAGAGACTGGCAGGGAAGTCTGGGGACTCTATGTCATGTGGTCATTTAGGAAAAACACAGGGTACTGTAAATGAAGCATTTTACCCTCATTATAGGCACTAAACTCAACAACAGCTAACGCTGTGTTCAATCATACCTTCTGTAACATTTATCCATATGAACGAGCCCAAGGGGCTTTTCATCGAAAGCATTTACAGTGTGGATTTTATCACAAGAAACGACTCTAATTTGTTATGTGCAAATTGGCACATTAATAAAAGAAGGTAATATTTAAAAAAGCTTCTTATTATTTATAAAGTATTACTGAAACACAGAGAAATAACAGTGCTGTCTGCCGATAACAAGTAGAAGAGCTCTTCTGGGAGCATGTGCCTCCTGCCCCTGTGGACACACACAGCATGGTGCTGAGGGTGGTGCTGAGCTCCTGGGTGTGGAATTAACTTTTGCGCCCCACCACGGGCATCCTCAGACTCTTGGCCCATTACTGCAGACATTTATCAGCAGAACAAGGCTCAGTATTGATGCAGGCAGCACTGCGTCAGGAGGGAGATGTCTGCTTTGCGAGGAAGGCATCATTGAACAGCAATAATGCAAGCCCGTGTGTGCACACAGGTGTGGAAGAAGGAGACGTGGCCCCCATGACCACGCCGGGGTCTCGGCTGCCCACCAGGGACATCGATAACACGGCAGCTTCCATAGGTCATTGACAGATTTACACTTGGATATTAGAACTCGTATCTCTAAGGAATCTCTCTTTGAAAGTCCAATTACTCAACAGGACAGAAGAAGGGCTTTGAATAAAATTCTTCCAGATCTAAAGATAAGTTTTGGAGCTCATCAAAGACTAAAAAGTAAACTAGACCTTCTTTTCCTTTTGTTCCTCTCAAGCTTGTATGAGAAAGTATGCTTTGTAGAAAAATTTAACATTATAGTCAAAATAGGATTCCAAACTGTGAATCACACACATCCCTGCATTATTGCCCCACAAGGTATTGTGACAAGGCACATTTAGGGTAACACCAGTCACCAAGAAATTGGTATAATGAGGGTGAAATGAACGTGAACAATCTAACCCCAGTAACCTTCACAGGAAGTTCTTCAGATCATCACCACTGGTAAGATGATTATCAAAGACCATATCCAATGCCTTGGAAAACGCAATGCTTAGACAGAAAGGAGAGGCACCACGGTGATCACAGTGGGACTCCCCCCGAGCGGAAGGGACAGGACATTCAGAATGACAAGGTTCCGAAGTGGGCAGGTCTCTCTGAGCTAGCAGAGGCCCTTAAGAAAAGAAAGGTAGGCACAGTTTACTTGTGACTTGATAGAAACAGCCCCCAGCACTCCGCCGTGTCAGACTATCAGCCGGACAAACCTGTCCACCATAGACAGCCAGCCAGCCAGCCACTGGGCTCCCACTCTGACTTGGGCAGAATCAACTAGGACTCTCTATACCTCACTGCTAAAATTCAACTCTGAGGGTCAAATGTAATTATTTCCAGAAACAGCAAATTTCAAAGATGGTCTCATTAAACTAGCTTGCCAATTTTTAGAAAATGATTTCTGGGTGTGAGAGGCCAATACCAAATGTGCATGGCACAAGAATCGGGTGTAAGACAGAATACAGGTTTACTTGATTTTCTACTGATTTGGAAACTGCTCCTAGGAGAGGCCCTCCTGGCGCTGTGTGATGTACACACTTTGGCGACTCCTCACCCGCTTAGATTCGCCACAGCGTTGGGCATCAGTCAGAAGGGACTGAAGACACCAAGTGAGCCACTGTGAAGCAGCAGTTCTTCAGTCTCCCAACACACCGAAGAGGGCCAGGTTGAAACTAGCCACTTCATGTAAAGCCACTGGCCAAGAGGGATAACCTCTTTGTCAGCACGACAAAAATGGCCAGTGTTTCGACAATTTCTCACTCATGCTTTTAGGATCTGGGCAGAAGCACACCACATTCCAGGTGGCCAGCAAGCCCACTCTCTGGTTTTTACATCTACTGGTCACTGCTCAGCATATGCTGGGCACAGGTATTTGGAGTGCGGTTTTAGAGTCATCTGGATGGGACAGGAGGTAGCCGAGGAGGTAAGTGGATTTAAAGATAACCTTCCTCCTTATACTTCACATATTGCCAAAAAACCCTCAAGTGCAAATAAAATCAAAGCTCTGGGAATGAGGTCAGTGCCTCATAGAGGGTCACAGAGGCTTGGACATAACGGCCATCCTTGAATTAGATTCCAGGAGCCTAGAGTCATTTTGATAAGGGGTTTTAACCATACAAGCAGAACCAGCAAGCCCTGGACCTCAGCGTTGGGTCATTCAGAATCAACTCTTCTGGGCTTTGTGAGGTACGTCTGTCGGCCACGGATCGGCCTCTGTAGCCAGCGTAGTGAGCAGCAGCTTCCAGCAGGAGCTGAGCCCAGGGCCAGGGGCCCCAGGCACGGGAGTTTTCCCACACATCAACCCCTATCAAGTCACAAGGGTCAAACCGTGCATGGGACACAGGTCACAGGGAGCCTGATTCTGGTCAAGGATATAAGGGTTAGCTGGTGAGATCAGGGAGGGTCGGGAGAACCTACTGGAAGCATGATCGACCCAAGGCCGCCACCACTGCTTTGTTTTGCCCTTGGCTTTCTGTTTGTCTGCTTCTCCTAAAATGAAATATGTCCAAATATTAATTCTCATAAAATGAGCAAACACGTTCTGAACACACGCTTTAACGGCTCAATCGCCAAATCTAGGTAAATTGCAAAAGTCTCTCAGAGGTCAGGAGAAAGAATTCTAGGAAATCTGAAAGCATATAGTTCTAACAGCTGGCTCACAGGATAAACACAGGCCATTCTTTAGCAGTAAGCTACATTTCCACTTTCTTCCTAGGAGCTGAGGGCATACAAAGAAATATAAGAAAGGGTCCTCAAAATGCACCTCACGTGGAAGTTTCCATTAAATTAACAGAAAGGCCTAGTCAAATTTAATAGAAACATTTAGTGGCAAATAATTTGTAAAATACATAAATTACAATAACCAAAAATTTTTCTTCTGATTACTTTAATGAGTGGTTGAAAAATAACTTCGCTGATGATGAAAAGCTAATATGTAC
This sequence comes from Heterocephalus glaber, assembly GCF_000247695.1. Next base: position 18,888,584 of record NW_004624770.1, read on the forward strand.
TGGAAAATTATCATGTGATATTTCTCTACTCCCTTCAAACAGAAAAGCATGCACACTTCTATAAAAAGGCCTTTAAAATTTCAACTGGATATAATAAAATCTGTAATGAGAAACAACACTGAATTTGCATTAAATTTTACACTAAATGTCACTGGAACAGGCAATAACTGCTATTTTAACTACCAGTATTCAAGTGCCACATAAAATAATGCACGAATATTTAATTTTCATATAAAATTGATAGACATCAAAGGTGGCATATTGGAAATATCGCCCCTAAAAGAACAGAGTAAGCAAAATCATGCCAATTTTCTTCATAAGCAGATGTCTACGAGGCAAGCTAGGCTGTGTGCTCCTCAGAGGCATCTAAAGAGCAGATACTTACAAATCCACTCCCTCATCAGATATGTACTTTATGAAACAAATTCATCTCATTCAAAATGGAAAAGTTCAACTGCCTGAGTTAAAAAATATACACTGATGATACTGGCAGAATGAGAAGTAACGTTATTCTACAGCCCTACCTAACACCATGCTATCATTCAATGTCAAGGTTCTTGAACAGGAAGAAAATGTCTTGACATACTTTCGTCGTCTTCTTCGGAGAGTTTCTGGGTGTCCTGGCCTTCCCCTGACTCCTGGGTCAAGCTTAGCATCCTCTCCTTACCCTTTTTGTACTTCTGCTGCCTGGCCTTGATGCGATCCATCCTGCAACACAAAGCAGCAAGAGTAACCCCAGGAGCGCACGCGAGCCTTCTCCTGTCGGTGTTACCTTTATGTGTGCAAAGCCGTCCACTTACTTCAAAGCACTTAAGAACTGTGGAACGGCTGTTTGCTAGCCACACATCTCCTTGCTTTACACACCTTACTCCGCAGGCAGTCATAGAGGCCAGAGCAGCCGCGGGATCTGCAGCCACACAGCTGAGGACTGGTGCACAGTCCCTGGGGCACAGCCTGAGCACAGAGTGCTGGAGAACACAGTCCTGTGTCTCCTGAGGTTTGCACTCTTACACAAATGGAAACTCAGCAATATGAGTTATGATCCAGCCTCACAAGAGAAATGAGAAGCTCCTCATTCTAATGTGGGTCCGAATTTGCCATTCCTGTGGACCTGATTTAGACAGCTCCCTAGAAATAACAACAGTTGTGTCACACCACCTTTGCATTATATTTTTTATATATAACTTATGTCTTGGTGAAAATAACCATGCCAAGGCATTGCCTAATGTATGACAGGAAATGTTTCTGCTTGGAGGGAGAAAGTCGGTAAAGGAGGTCGAGGTAAAGTTTTCTTCCAAACTCAGGGAACCTTTCTGGCGGCTTCATGGAGCAACACCACTTTCTTGGGGAAATCTTCCAACTTTCAGTCCTATGACCATCAGCTTTTAAACCCGATCCTCAGACACAGAAGTGCCACAAGTCCTCAGCAATCCCGTTCTCTCTAAGAGAATCTCTCCCGTGGAATGCGGGACTCTCCTGAGTGGAGTCACTGTCCCTCGGCCAGTGCAGACTGGCACAGCGGGCAGCGCTCTGCCACATACACAGGGCAGAGGCCAGGCCATTGTGCTCCAGGCCTCTACCATGGAGGGGCGCTGCTTCTCCCTGGAGACTGGACTATGTTAAATCAAAGGACGCTTCCAAGTCACCTCTTTAACCCATGGGTGGGCCTGTGACCACTGGCTCCCAGTGCTTGGACTTGGGGACACTGTCCTATTCTTAGCTGGCTTCATCTTAACAAAAATCCTGAGGTAGGCATGCAAGGCCTAATTTCAGAGCATTTGGCTGTGTGGATGGCCCCTTCCCATGCCCTGGAGCAGCCTTGTTAAGCTGCTTTCAAGTTCAGGGTGGGGCCTGGAGGTGGCTCCAACCCCAGAGCTAATGGGGGTGCTGTGAGCATTGACACCATGGGCTTTTCAGGGACTGGGGCTCCCTGCCAGTGGAGAGGCCCCCATTGGTGCCTAGAAGTCAGAACAGGAAGGAGGGCGAGTGAGAACACAGGGTCCTTACTGTCTCTTCAGCTGGTCCATGGACTTTTTCTCCTCCTCTATTCTTGCTTTCACGGCTTTCACGATGGTGGCCTGGAAGAGTTCAGCCCCTCTACGGGAAAAGCAGAAGCACAGAACAGATTCGGGTCCCAGTCACCCTCGCCTTCTGGAAGTGATGGCGAGTCAGGACACAGGGCAGCCCAGGCATGGGTCCTGACTGGGAGATGTCGGCCCTCCGGAGCCCCTTCCTGTGCGTGCCTGGGAATGCTGCCCACGCCAGGGCGGGGACACGCCGGGCCACGAGTCTCCTCCGATGTGTCCCTCAGAATGTCCCACTGAAACGTCCCACTGGGGGCCATTCCCCTGACCTCGCCAGACTGTGGAACCAACCGGGAGGACTGAGCTATTCCTCAGCACACGGGAGAGAGGGCGCCTGCAGCCTGGCTCCTTGGTGGGCCCGGGGACTGGGGGCAGAGGCCCGCTTTGTCTCAGGACTCCCCAGCTCTCCTCTCTCTGGCTCCCTCCCGGGAGCTCCCACGCCTCCTGTCCCTCTCGCTTCTCAACCAGCCGGAAGCGTCCGCACGGGCTCCTTAGCTCTCTCACAGCCCCGATGCTGCCCTGGCTGTGGCCAGCAAACCCCACAGCCCCGGGCCCCGCGGAGGGTCATCCTTACAGGAGGGGTCTCCCGGGCCCGTCCTGGGACCCCTCCACTTCCCCATGGCGCGGCTGCGTGAGCCGCCCTATCCTCCTGTCACAGACTCTGCTGGGGGAGCGGGCGGCCGGCTGCTCAGTCCTTGCAAGGCTGAACAGGCTCCGGACGGTGCCAGGAGGCCATGTCCCTGGCTTCTCGCTCTCAGGCCCACGCCCTTCTCCAGGGGACAGCAGCTGGGGCCGTCCTCCCGGGGATCTCCTGGGCCCTGCCCGGCTGCAGCCTGGGCCCCACCCTGTTTGCCACTCTTCCTCTGCCTTTCCGGGGCACCCCGGGCTCCCGGCTCTCTCCCCTGCTCACTCGGTGGCCTCGGAAGGCGAGGCTGCCTTGCTTCCCGCTCCCTGCGACCTCACGGCCTGGCCCTGGAGGCCTCCTCCCTCACACTTGCTGTTGGCTGTAAGTGGGTCCCTGAGATCCACAGGTCAAAAACCTCATGCCTAAGGCAGTGGGGTCCAGCTCAGGGCTGGAGTGGGGTGGTTAAGGCACGGGCAGAGGAGCACCCCAATAAAAATGGCCCAGGACACTGGGTGTGCTGGCATAAACCTGTGATCCCAAGCAGTCTGGGAGGCGGAGGCAGGATTGCAAGTTTGAGTCCAGCTTGGGTAACTTAATGACTTAGCAAAACCCTGTCTCAAAATAAAAAGTAGGAAAGAGGTGAGAATGTAACTCAGTGCAAAGGCCTTGTGTTCCATCTGAAAAGAGAAGAAAACACAAACGATGGCCTAAGAGGTCTCTGGCTCTTTCCAGCATGAGAGGGCTCAGGGAGAAGGGGCCGCCCATGTGGAGCAGCCTATGGGCCGGGCAGCCTGCAAGCCCCGTGACCAAGACGCAGACAGCGCTGGAGGAACGAGAGCCGGGGCCCTCGGGAGCTCCGTGGCTCGGCGCTGTGGGAGACGACAGGGCTGCTCTCTGACAAGCCGGGGACAAAGCAGCCGCTCCTACCGAGACACGAAGGACACGCTTTCTGAACAGTCCCAGCGCTCTGGGGAAGAGCCTGGCTTCCTCAGATGTCTGAGATCTCTAGGGGCCAACGTTTTGGAGGGCGGTAAGAAAAGAGATGCCTTTGCCTGCCAAGTACCAGCTGCGCGTGTAAATAAGTAAGGCTGGTCCTGGCCTGAGACATGGAACTTGTTCTGAAAATGATGACCTGGCCACTAGGAAACCACTACAGAGGTGAGCAGCAGGACGGACACTGCACGTGACAGAAGTCACTGTTCACCCGCCACAGGCCCCCATGAGGTGCCCTCCCCCTGCGGCCAAAGGTAGTGACAAGAGCCAAGGTGGCCCTGAAACAGTGGGCTCCTGGCATAGCTCTCCAGGGGGGAAGAACAGGGCGCCGGCAGCAGTGACCACCTGACCCCTGCCTGCCCTGCCCACCCCCTTCTTCCTTTCCGTGCTGCTGTTGAACCCAGGGCCCCGGGCAAGTTACGCTCACCCCATAACCCGGAGCTGCAGCCCCACTGCCCTGCGGTGTGTTTTCCTTTGAGAGAAGTTGCTCCAATTATTTGCCCCTTTAGAAATGGGACTGCTTCCTCCTTGTTAAGTTTCTGGGGTGCCTTAGAACGAGGGGGACACACACACTGCTTCTCTACGTCAGACCTGGGAACCGTCAGGACGTTTCTCCCCCATCAGGACGTTCTTCCTAAGACAGGGTGGGAGTGGGGATGGGCTGGACCAGCCCTCATGGCCAAGTCACAGAGGAGCTGCTTCTGGGGCACCCTGTGCCACCTGCCACCTGCCAGGGTGACCCACGTCCTGACAGCGCCACCCCGCCCAGACTGCAGCACTGCACAGGCCTGGCGCTGGCTCCTCTGCCCTGGTCCTCCCAGAGGGAGGGATTTCTTAATCCTCTACTCCCCCTGGGGCGAGCTCGGCCGCTGTTTCTCCCAGGGGAGCTCCCGACAGAACCCTGGCCTCCTTGCCTGACCCACCTGGACGCCAGGATCTGGGACGCTTTTATGTCAGCCACGACGTGCAGGAAGTAGTAGCTCATGAACACCCTTCGCTGCAGTAGGAGGAAGGCAAAGCAGATGCTGTCCCAGATGATGCCCGCCTCCCCGCTGGGCAGCTTGCAGGACGCGTCGTCGGAAGCTGTGGGGCGGGTGGGGTGGGAGTGGGGACACTAAAGTGAGCATCCTTTCCCAGGCTGTTTTAGGACATCTGTGGCGAGGGCCGGTGGCCCAGCAGGATTCTGGTGCACTCGCCACCCAAGCGCTGATTTGCTTACAAGCCGTGTCCTGCACCAACACGGGTTCCTGGGGCTGACGGCCACACAGTAGGCTTGCTACATGGAGGCCCTGAGCAGCCTCCTCTCTGAGGGGACCCACAAAGGGCCATGTGACAGAGGACAGGCTCCAATCCTGAAGGGCACACCCACAGAGGATGAAGTCCCCCCAGGGTGGCCGGGGACTGGGGACACAGAGTCTGCCCAGGAAGCACAGGAAGCGTGGTGCTAAGTGGGGCCTGGGTTAGAAGCACAGTGGGGACAGCACTGTGTCCACAGAGAGCAAGCATGGCTCCATCCTGGGCTCTGACCCTTCTTCGTGAGTGAGCTCCTGGGATTTCCACTCGTCTCCAGAGCTTGTGCAGAGGGAAGGGTCCTTGAGGGCCCTGGATTCTGATGGGGGCTCTGAGCGGCTCCAACTCACAGGGCGTGGAGTGACTACAGCACCACTCCAGCCCTAGGCCCCTAGGATGGAAGGTTCTAGAAATGATCAGGAGAAGGGTCTTCTCCTGTCATGGACGAGGCATCCTCGGTGCACTGTAGCTCCGCCGCCTCCGTAAAGGGACAGCCTTGGTCTCCATTCTGACCTCTCCTCGTTATTGCTGCAGCCCAGCTTTACCAAGAATAGCACAGCCGTCTTCCCTGGCTGCCAGTCCACCCTGAAGACGCCTCTCCTACTTACGCATTGTGTAGCCTTTGACGGTGCAGGCCAGGCTGAAGGCTTGGATCAACCAGCAGCTGTTCTTCACCAGCGTCCCAATGTATCCACAGGCGCCGATCTGGAAAACAAACAGGAGGCAGGTTCAGGAACCCCAAACCAGAGCACAGTGTGGGGTGAGAGCCCCAATGTGCAGGGTCACAGGCAGGGTGCAGGGACCCACATGCACGTCACCGCATGGTCGTGCCAGCTGTGTTGGGGATAACATGAGGGCCGGGAAGTGGGGCCCAAGGAGGAGAGGGAAGGCCTCAGTGTAGCCATGTACTCAGGAGACCTCAGTTCTTAAGAGGAAATCACAGCACCACGTAGGACAAAGGCCCTGCTCTGTGACGGGCATGCTGCAAGCTGGGATTTGGTTGAATTCCTTCCTCACAGGCCAAAGGAAAGCTGTCTTGTTCCCAGGAGACCATTCAGGACCAGCTGCAGGGCACAGCTCCAAGGACAGCAGCCAAGAGTGCAGCCCCTCCACCGTCCACCCGCGGAGTCTGCATCCTCAGAATCAATGGGCCTCAGACCTCAGAAACTGCATCTGTACTGAACAGGCATGGACCTTCTCCTGTCATTATTCCCTAAACAGCGTTGTACCATGCATTACACGGCATTCACGCTGTGCCAGGCACGGAAGTGGTCTGGATACGTGGGTGGGCTGCGTGCAAACACCACACCATTGTGTACATGGAGTTGAGCATCAGAGGGTCTGGGGTTCCTAGGGGCCCTGACACCCACCGCCGGGGATCCCAGAGAGACTGGGTGTTCTGAGAATCGCTGAGCTAATTCTCTGTGTAAGGAAACCTGTCCCACTGCCTGGCTCATGGCTTTCCCACAGCAATGAATTCCCCATTCTACTTATGTAAGTTCAGATCCCGGGGTTCCCAGGCCACGCGAGCCCATGTCGGCAGGCACAGAAAGGGGCCGGCCGCTCTGTGTCTGGGGCGCAGGCGAGGAGGCCAACATTAGGGTCTGCTCCCAAAGCAGCGGATTCTCAGCATGGGCCCCTCAGCCCCGAGAACTGGGTTCCCCAGACCGCATTCCGTCCCTTCGGCCTCGCTTCTGTGGGCCTTCTCCAGGCACGGAAGGTCCTTCGCCCTCTGTCTCCCCGGAAACCCTTCCATTTATTCTCCTAGTGTCCTGGGTTCAAATAGTGCTGTGTCCAGGAAGCTTCCTGGCAACGTACCTAGGCAAGAGGTGGGCGCCCTTCCCCTCCCTCCCCTCTCCTCCATCCTTCCCTTCTCTTCACTCTTTTTCCGTTTTGGTTTCCCTCCAGTGTTATGATCACGCTGACTAATAACTGCAGTGGCCCTTCATACGGTGAGTCCTCCCTTTCAGAATGTGGGTTAAAGGGCGAAACCTGCGTGCTCTTCATCGCCGGTTCTTCTAAATAGGAAACAGTGGTCAGCGAGGAACAGGTCTGCAGAATGGATGGGTGGGGGCGGGTGCCGGGGGCAGCCTCCAGCAGCAGGTCCCTCAAGTTGAGACCAGCTTTAGAATGAAAGACACTCAATTATCTGTCTTTTATTTTGTTCTTTAAATTACTTACACTTTGGGTCTCTCACAGAAGTTGTGCGATGTTTAAGCCTGCGTGTGTCTGATTTCCTTCACTTAATACTACAACACTAGGAAACAGAGAGCTGTTTTGCAGCAGCCAAGGGGAAGGGCACCGAGAGGTGGGGTGGGAAGGGGTGAGAAGCCTGGAGTGTGCTCTGTGCCGCTGCAAACTATGTGCTGCAAACATGTACTAACAAACATTTTTTTAAAAATTAAAAGTGAAAATAAAAGAGCAAAAGGCTTTCCACCATCCCGCTCACACTCTGCAACAGCTTCAGCACTGCTGCAGCTGGAGACTCGTGGCAGCGCCGTCACACTGCCGACTGAAACTCACTTTGTCAACTAGAAAATGAGTCTTTCACTGGACCACTGAGTAATGCTCAGGTCCTCGCAACTGCACAGACTTGCTTCGAGAGGCCTCTGGACACAGCAGCCCATGGGCAGAACCACCCCACGAAGCCCCACAGCCCTCCTAGCATGCGGCTGCACTGCCTGGTGCTCTCTCCCTGCAACCAAGTCACAGCGGTGCGAGGCCGGTACCAGGTAACACAGCAGTAGGAGGTGTTCACTCCTGCAGCGGCTGAAGCCCGCTGACCACTGTCCCACAGCTGCTGACCTCCTGGTGTCCTTGTGGCCTGAACACTCGCTAGGCCTCTGCAGTGGTCAGCACCAGACAGCATTGTGCTCTGCCCGCCACTAGGAGCGGCCAGACTCAGATGCTACCACACAGCAAGCAGCACATGTCCTCAGCTCTGTCTCTGCCACATCTCAGGAGGGGTCCAGTCCCAGAGGCCACTGTGCAGCACCCTCCACATCTCCACAGACAGACACTTCCGCACCGCAGCCCCCTCCCCACCCACTGTGCTCCGGGAAGGGTGCTCACTTTACACATCTGCAACTCCTGCTAGGTGGAAGCTGCTTTTTTTCTTTTGTCAGAAGAAAAAACAGGGGGGATCAACCCCAGGCAAGCACTCTACCACTGAGTTACATCCCCAGCCCTTTTTATTTTACACTGAGCCAGGATCTTGCTCAGCTGCCCAGGCTGGCCTCAGACTTGTGATTCTCCTGCCTCAGCCTCCCGTGTAGCGGGGATTACAGGTGTGTGCCAGTTGCTCTCTTGTGAACGTGACATAACTGAAAAGATTCCCTAACTCTGATTCAGCTCATCAAAGGGCCTCTTCAAACACATTCTATGAGTGATGGAGAGGTTTTGATTAATGAAAATTAATCTAAAGACATTTAGGGTTGATTCCTGTGCACACATATTCTCTCATCTCGTGATCCTGAGAGTAGAAATGCACAAAAGTGCTGCTTAAAGTGGCAAAACAGGCATAAACTGTCACTCGAATCCTGAATTTGCAGCATCTTATTTGGAGTTTGTGACAGAGCCACGTGAGAGGCGAGAGGCTCTTACGAAGCACCCAGCATACTGTTTGATCTCACACAGAGCACGGTGCCACGCACGGGCCACCTACCGACAGGATGTTCTTCATGGTGATGACGAAGACGTTGTAGGCGATCAGCCAGTCCCAGTAGCGCAGGATGCTCCTGATGGGCTTCAGCAGCAGGTCACCCCCGAAGAGCAGGAAGTAGAAGCAGGCCACTAGGTAGCCCATGCAGAAAATGCTGATCCTGGTGGTGCCCGTGATGAAGATGATGGTGAGGACAAACCAGAAGAGGTAGCTGAAGATGACCACCTTGGACATGTCCAGGTAGGACCTAGAGAAGAAGCACAACCACAAAACACCACCAGGAGTTTCTCCTTTGAGAATGGGAGGGAGAATTCTCACCCTGCACTGCACTTTCTATGAAAGCACTTGGCAGCGGTGCACACGAGCCCTGCATTCACCTCTGACTCACACAGTTGGGTCTGCAGGCCATGCGTGGGGGAAACAAGCCAGGCACCCGCTCAGGGTGACCTAAGGCAGCCCAGCTTCGCACCAAGAGCAGCGTGCTCTGCCTACTTGAGAACTCAAAATTCCTCTTTAAAATTTCTTTATTTTTTTCTAACGGTCTTATTAAGATATAATTTACAAACCATAAAGTCCACCCTTTCAAAATGTATAATGCGGACCGGGGATTTAGCTCAGCAGTTCCATCACCTGCCTCGCAAGTGCAAGGTCCTGAGTTCGATCCCCAGTACCAAAAAAAAAAAAAAAGTCAAAATGTACAATGCAGTGGATTTTACTCTGTTCACAAGGTAGGGCAACATTTTCACCATCCCATTTTGAATGTTTTTATCATCTCAAAAAGAAACTTCATCCTTGTTAGTGGTCACCCCATTCTCCCTCCCCTCAGGCCCTGGCAAACCCTAATTTACTTTCTTTTTTAAATTTTAATGTAATACAAGTAGACGTTAATAAAGATAATATTAAGAGGCACTCTTCTTACTTCAATGAAAAAATAAAACAAAATCTTGTAACAAATAAGTAGAGAATAATAATGGTCAATACATGGACAAAAAGACTCTTACAAAAAAGTAACAAATAGATAATAGCACAAAATGTGCTCGCTTCGGCAGCACATATACTAAAATTGGAAGGATAATAGCACAAAACTTTCTTTTCAATGAAGAGAACTTTATAGTATGAATGAAACAGATTAGCATATATACTAAAGTGTTTTGAAATAATGGATGAGATAACTTGGGGAATTATTTGGGCTTCTCCATACTTCCTATTTGTCTATCTACTATTTTGATATACATATACACAGTGTCATATATATATATATATATATATATATATGTATATATACACACACACATATATGCACATACCCTGAGCTTCTCATATGAGAGAAACCTTGTGATATGTAAGCCGTGTGTCTGACTTATTTCACTTAACATTATGTTCTCAAGTTGCATCCTTCTGCCCACAAGTGCCTCAAGTGTATCATTCTTTATGGCATAGTAGTATTCCACTGTGCATACATACCATATTTTCTTTATCCATTCATCTGTTGAGGGACATATAGGCTGTTTCCAAGATTTAGTTATTACAAATTGTGCTGCTATAAACCTGGGAAAGCACATATCACTGTAATACGATGACTTTAACTCTTTTGGGAAGATACCTACAAGGGGGACAGATGGGTCAAGTGGAATTCCTAGTTTTAGTTTTTTGAGGAATCTCCACACTGATTTCTATAGTGGCTGTACTAGTTTACACACCCGCCAACAATATAGTAGAGTTCCTCTTTCCCCGTAGCCTCACCAGCATTTGTTATTACATTTTTTATCCTATCTATTCTTTCTGGGGTAAGATGGAATCTCAGTGTTGTTTTAATTTGCATTTCTCTAGTGGGCAACATGTTGAACATTTTCTTCATGTATTTCTTGGCCATTTTTGCTTCTTCTGAGAAGTGTCTATTCATTTCAGTTTTCCATTCCTTGACTGGCTCTTTTATTTTGGGAATTCCAATTTTTGGAGTTCTTTCTATATTCTAGATGTTAGTCCTGTTAGAAGAACAGCTGATAAACATTTTTCCAATCCTGTAGATTGTCTCTTCACCCTGTTGTTTCCTTTGTTGTACAGAAACTTTTTAATTTGATATAATCCATTTGGTGATTCTTGGAATTATTTGTGCCATTGGAGTTCTGTCCAGAAAGTCCTTGCCTGCGTCTATGTCTTTAAGAGTTTACCTCTTTTATCTTACAGATTAAGTGTTTCTGTTTTAACACTTAGATCCTTGATCCATTTTGATTTTAGTTTGGTGCTTGGTGAGATACATGAGTCTAGACTCAGTCTTCTGCATGTGGATAGCCAGTATTCCCAGCACCATTTTTTAGAGAGGCTGTCTTTCCTCCAGTGTGTGTTTTTGGCCCCTTTGGCTGTATGTTCCTGGGATTGTTTCTGCATCATCTGTTCTGTTCCATTGATCCAAACGCCTGTTTTTGTGTCAGTGCCATGCTGTTTTAATTATAGTAGCTTTGAAGTATAACTTCAAATCTGATATTGTGATGCCTCCTGCTTTGCTTTTGTTACCCAGGACTGGTTTTGCTATTCTGGGGTCTCTTCTGGTTCCATTTGAATTTTAGGATTGTTCTAGATCTGTGAGAAAAGCTGTTGGTATTTTGATTTGGGATTGCATTAAATCTGTATGTCAGTTTTGGAAGTATAGCTGTTTTGATTATATTGATTCTGCCTATCTAGAAACAGGGTATCCTTCCATTTTCTGATGTCCTCCCTAATTTCCTTTTTCAGAGTGATGTAATTTTCATTGTAGAGATCTTTCACTTCTTTGGTTAGGATAATTCCTAGGTATGTAATTTTTCTTGATGCTATTGTGAATGGTATTGTTTTCCTAATTTTTTAGTCAATGAGTTCATTATTAGTGTATGGGAATGCTATTGATCTTTGTGAGTTTATTTTGTATCCTGCTACATTGCTGAATTTGGTTATTAATTCTAGGAGCATTGGGTGGAGTTTTTTGCATCTGGTAGGCAAGGATCTTGGCATTTGTAAATAATGATACACGGAACTCATCCTTTCCTATTCACATCCCTTTTATTTCTTTCTCCAGCCTGACTGCTCTGGCTAATGGTTTAAGGACTATGTTGAACAGGTGATAATGGACATCCTCATCTTGTTCTTGATTTTGGAAGGAAAGCATTTAAGTTTTTTCCACATTTAATATGGTGTTGGCAGTATGTTGGTCCTAAGTGGCTTTTATCACATTGAGATAAGGTGCTTCTATACCTATTTTTTTTCCGTTTTTTTCTTTTTTCTTTTTTTTTTTTTATCATGAATGGATGTTGGATTTTGTCAAGGGCCTTTTCTTCATCTATTGAGATGATCATAGCATTTTTGTCTTTGTTCTGTTTATACGATGAATTAATTTGTTGATTTGTGTATGTTGAACCATCCTGGCATCCCTGGGATGAAGTATACTTGATCATGGTGTATGGTCTTTTTGACGATTTGTTGCATTCTGTCTACCAGTATTTTGTTGAGGATTTTTTCTTCTCTCTTCATTAGAGAGACTGGCCTATAGTTCTCTTTTTTGGTTAGATCTTTGGTTTTGGGATTGGTACTGTTTTCTTCCAAGAAAGATTTTGGCAGTACTCCTCCCTCTCAGTTTCATTAGAGAGTTTGAGGAGAATTGCTGCTAGATCTTCCCTGAAGTTCTTGTAGAATTCAGTTGTGGATCCATCAGGTCCTGGGCTTTTCATAATTGGTAGAGTTTTAAAAATTACTCCCTTAATTTCACTGCCTGTTATTGGATTCAAGATTTTTAGGTCTTCTTGGTTGTTTTGGTAATTGATATGTGTATCTAGGAATTTCTCCTTTTCTTCTGCATTTTCCAATTTTTTGGCATACAGGTATATGAAGTTGTTGCTAGTGATTTTCTGGAATTTGGCAGTGTCCATTGTGGCTTCTCATTTTTTATTTCTAGTTGCACTGATTTGTCTTTTTTTGGTAAGACTGGCTAAGGGTTTGTCTATTTTGTTTATTCTTTCAAAAAACCTCTTTGACTGCCAGGGATTTAGCTCAATGGTTCTGGTGCCTGCCGTGCAAGCGCAAGGTCCCAAGTTCGATCCTCGGTACCAAAAAAGCCAAAAACCAAAAAACCAAAAAAACCCAAAAATCAAATAACCTCTTTCATTGATTCTTTGTATTTTTTTTTAAGTTCCCATTTTATTGGTTTCTGCCTTGATCTTTATAATTTCCTTTCTTATACAAGCTCTAGGTTTGTTCTTATTTTTTCTAGGACCTAGATATGCATCATTAGGTTATTTATATGGGTTTGTTGTGTTTTATTGATGTGAGCATTCACAGCTATAAACTTCCCTAATGGGACTGCTTTTATTGTGTCCCATAAGTTCTGGTATGTTGTACTGACATTATCACTTTATTCTAGGAACTGTCTTATTTCTTCCTTAATTTCTTCTGTGCCTCACTGATTATTCAAGAGTGTGACATTTAATTCCCATTTTTTTGCATAGTTTCTACGGTTTCTTTTGCTATTGATTTCTAGTTTCATAGCACTGTGATCTGACAGTATGTATGGGATAATTTTGATTCTCTTGCATTTACTTAAGCATGCTTTATTAGCTAGGATGTGGTCTATTTTGGAAAGAAAACCCTTTGCTCTTGAAAAGAATACGTATTCTGTATTCTGGTAGAACACTGTCCATACCTATTAAGTTCATTTGTTTGAAGGCTTGGTTCAACTCTGATATTTCTTTACTGAGTTTTTGTTTAGTTGATCGGTCTATTTGTGATAGTGGGGTATTGAGGCCCCCACTCAAATTATATTGATGTTTATCTGATGTTTTATATTTAATAGTGTTTGTTCTATGAAGCTGGGTACACCATGGTTTGATGTAATATGTTTGTAACTGTTATTTCTGACTGTTGAATAGTTTCCTTAACCAATAAACATGTAAGGTCTTCTATGCCTCTTTTGATCAGCTTTAGCTCAAAGTCCACTTTGAAAATAGGATAGCTATTCCCACTTGTTTTTGGGTTCCTATTGCATGCAATATTGTTTTCCATCTTGGTCTATGAATTTCCTTTTGTGTTAAATGTTTCTTCTGTACAGCATACTGTAGGATTTTGTATCTTGATCCATTCTCCTAATCTATCTTTTGATTGGCAAATTGAGCCCATTTACATTGATAACTGATATTCCTGTCATTGTATTAGTTTCCTGTTGCTGTTTTGCTGTCTTTCCCTTCTACTTAATTGCTATCCCTACCCAATGCTTTCATTCTTTTAGACCTTTTGGCATTATCTCTTTCTAGGAATCCTTGAGAATTCTTTAGCGAGCTGATCTGGTGGTCATGAATTTCTTTAGGTGCCCTGTCCATCATGGAAATATCTTATTTTCAAAATTCCTCTTTGTCTTTCTAGGGGAGGCGCAAACGACTGCAGAGCAAAAGAAATCTTAAGATATGAAGTGAAGGAAAAAAGGTCACAATGGATTTCTTCTCTAAACTAGAAATTAATAGACATAACTAACAAAATCACATTACACGAGAAGGTTTCGCTACAGATGAGAAAACTCTCCTTAGAGATGAGACAGTGCAGATGCTACCATGGTGGGGCTGGGGGTCTTTCTGATCCTCTGCCTTGGCCTGGATGTCCCTAGCCGAGTCAAGATCCTTTTGGAGGCTGTCCCTCCCCAACAAGTCTTCTCAGCTAGACGCTGAGATTGGGGTCCAGGACTTGGTGTCTTTGCAGGAAAGCACAGCTGCCGGGGCTTCCAGAGCCTGGGCGGCCTGCATTCACTCAGCTACAGCTCCTTTGCCATGAGCGGTTTGCCTCAGCTCTTTCTCTTTCCAGGTGAGGAGCATCAGACAAACAATTTTGGATGTGTTCCTTGACTAGTGGGTTGTAGTGTTTCAGGCAGTTAGTAAGTAAGCCTGTAATAGAATACGAACTGTACTTAACCTACACAGCGCTGCTGGGGAATGATGAGTTGTTTCACACAGGTGAACTTGTGACCTTTCCTTTTGTGGAGTAACATGTTTAAAGCATTTTTATGAACTTTTCTTTTCTAGAAGCTGCTGTGTCCTTGCTTGGCTTCATAAGCAAAGGAGGAAAAGGAAAAAGTCAGGAATTCTCAGGGGCCAGGACCACTGTGGTAGCCAGGGAAGTGGCCAGGCTCACAGGTCTTCAGAGAGAGCTGTGGACTGAAGTCAGGGTGCACACACATCTGTTAGGACAGTGTGTACTCTCCAGCGCCTCCCTCCCGGCCTGTGGTCAGTTCATTTGTCCCCCAAGCCCGGTTCTCCTCCTCAGCATGTAGGTGCTTCCCTTTCAAATCCCAGTACCCGGGGCTGGTGGAGGCACAGCCCCGAGGATGACCTGTCATGCCTGGCGCCGACCCTGTGGGAGCAAACCTACTCACAGCCCCTTCCGTCACTACCAGGTATTTCTCAGTTCTACCCCATAAGGAGGAGGGGTGTCACTTTTTTGATTAACAGGTCTAAAAATTTGAAAGAAATCAATTTGTAAAATGATTCAGCTTTAAAAATGAGTGATGCATACAAGCTTTGATCTGCATTGATTTTCGGGCTTTTATGAGTACACTGTAAAGTGCTGAGCCTGTTCCCTTTGCTGTATGGAAACGGGTGCCGATGTGAGAAAAGGCAAAGTTGGAAGCCTTGTCTTAGATCAGTGTTTACAAAAAGAATCTCAAGTCTAAGCCATGTGCTGTGGTGCACACGTGTAATCCCAGCAGCCTGGGCAACTTAGTGACTTAACCCTGCCTCAAAAGAAAGAAATAAAAAGGGCTGGTTCAGTCCCCATTCCCAGGTGTGTGTGTGTGTGTGTGTGTGTGTGTGTGTGTGTGTGTATGTGTGTGTGAATCTCAAGTTTACCCAGCAAGTCATGTGGAAGAAAAGTCACTTATTGGTTTAAACGTGTTGAGCTTATGTAGCCTCAAGGTGCTAAAGTGCTTAGGGCTCCAGAGCTGGGGCTCTGCTGAGGGGCTCAGGTCCCTAATGTCCTGTCCCCTGTGCTGTCCTGGGGCTCTATAGACTCAAAGTGCCTGGAACAGCCTGGCGCCTGGATTGCACTGGGGGACGGGGCACCACTGAAGTGACAATGTGCCGTAGAGGCCCAGAACCACAGGGACAGGACAGCGGCTGCAGGAAGCTGGCCCCGGGCTCCAGGAATCACCCTCGGGGTGGAAGGTGGCAGGTGTTGTAAGGCAGGGTCTCTGGGGGCTGGGGTGGGAACTTCTTCCTGCGGACAGTGGCTCCACTGTGACCACGCCGGCAGGCTGGGTGAGGCCTCCCCGTGGGATAGCAGGGGAGGGGACAGCACCCAGCCAGCCTCAGGGACAGGCTGTTCTATCTCACAGGGTACAAGAAGTCACATCAGCTCTGTCACATGGCTTAGGCAGAGGCTGGGCGGAGCCCCTCAGGCCGCAGGAGGGGACAGAGGTGTCCCAGACACCAGGCCACCAGAGAAAGCAGAGGAATGGCAGAGCGAGAAACTGGCATGGCCAAAACTAGCACTGTCATGGGGCCACCGGGCCACCGGAAGGACAGGGCTGAAGGAGCCCACACAGGGATCACAGCAGAGGGGACACCGGGCAGAGGGCTCTGTGGATCTCCCTGCTCAGGACGTGGGCACAGGGGCACAGGACGTGGAGGAAGGATGGAGGGATGGCCCTTCTGGGCCGGACACGCTGCTGGCTGTTACCTGCAGTGAATAAAGTCAGGGACAGGGTTGTGCTGGCTGAATGAGGCCGCATCCAGGTTCATGCAGATCTCGACATTGTCACCGGCCATGATGCGCACTGCAGCCTTGTTCTCATCCTCGAAGATCTGCCGCTGCAGGGAGGCGCACAGCAGCAGCATGAAGTCATCTGCGAGAAGAGGGGAGGTCGCTCGGCCCAGCCCTCTCTTGAGCTCCATGGTAGCCCTGTGGAATTAAGGTCAGGGCCAAGCCCCACCTTCCCCAAGGGGGACAAGAGGGACCTGTGCTTGTAGCCACAAGGTGCCCCAGCACCAGGCCCCAGGGAGGGCTGGAGAGCAGCCAGGCCGTGGGCATTTGTGGGAGCAGGGCACCCTGGAGCGTGGCACAGAGCAGCCTCAGGTCCTCACCATCAGCCTGCACTACTGCTGGCGTCTTTGTTTCTAAAATTAAACCCAGATGTGTCCAGGCCGGGCAGCCTCTCCTGAGGGCCCTGCAGCACCTGCTCTCCTATCCCCTCAGGTGGGGCGGACGCACATGTCAGCCTCTCCATGCTTAGGAAGCCCAGGGAGGAAGCCAGGAGGGGACACACAGCGGGTGGAGAACACAGAGAAGCTGCCCAGGCCAAGCCCCCACTTACAGACCAGGAACACAGGGTTGGGCCTCACGATGAAGTCAGGGAAGTACAGCCACTTGATGATGTTGTCGTTGAAGTCAGCCCCCTTGAGCCTCCATGGGTAATCTGCAGGAGGCACACGGCAGTCAGTGCGCCATGCCTCCTCTGGGGAGCCTGCACAGGGCAGGGGACCGTGGATGCTCACCTCGGCAGGGTGCAGGGGGCACCCCAATGCACACCAGGTACTGCAGGGTAAGGATGCAGGCCAGGAAGCAGCAGTACTTGGGCCACACCTCGGCTATGGCTTTCCTCCGGCGGCGGTACAGGACGCCGATCAGCCAGCAGGCGTGGATCATGGCATAGAAGTCCATCCTCTGGCCGATGACATTCACTGACAGTAGGAAACAGGTCTGTGTGAGGATGACAAAGGCAAGAGAATTGGGTTTACAGGGAAGGGGCACAGTGTCCGGGGCCAGCCTGGTGGCCGAGATGGCCCCCAATGCGTCCCCTCTGGCTCTGCGGAGAGACTTCTAGGAAGACAGAAGTGTTCAGATCACTTCCAAGGGACAACTGAAAAACCACTTGGAGCCACAGTTGCAGTGTCTTCCTGCAAATTCTCCTTCTCTGAAAGGACAGGCACTGTCACCACCACACCACCATCTAGGTTAAACGGTTCCTTCAGCTGCAGACCCACTTGCAGAATGCGCGGAAAGAAAAATGGTCAATGACTTCTATTCCAACTGAGAAACTAGCACGGCAGCCGATGTCCATGGGTTAAGCCAGCACTTGCTGTGGACGAGGGGATACTGACACCCAGTCCCAGAAGATGCCGGCCGGAGCCAGCCCTCTGTGGACCCCACAGGGACAGGGACAGTCCTCACAGCCCGGCTGGCCAGAGCAGGCACTGAAGTCCCCAGGCAGGGAGCAGCAGAGCCCGAGGCGAGGACACTCACCTCCAGGCCGAACTTGTAGAAGAAGTAGTTTGTGAAGTACTTGGCACAGCTAAGCAACCCGTCATCCAGGTGGAGCCTGGTGACGTCGTGGAAGATCGTCTTCGACACGGGGGCTGTCAGCTTGTTCCGGCCTCGGTAATACTCCTGGTGCCGGTAAATGGTGACTTCAAAGGCCAGGATGGCCAACATCAGGAGATTATTCTACACGTAAGAAACAAGGAAGCACACTGTGCACACACATGCTTTACAATTTGCTAATTTTACACAATCCCCACAATCACTGTATTTAATGGTGGGTGTCTAAAGGGCTTTATAAAATCCCACTTGCATTTAGCACAATATGAAGGTCCAGTGTCGCTTTGTCTTATTTATCGTGGCGTCATCCCCAAATATCTGTTTGTTTATCCAACTGCTATTATAGCAGGAAATATTCCCAAAGACATCTACCATATGAAGAAAACTTAGAATAACAACATACTGAAACTGGGCTGCTGCATATATGTAAAAATGCCAGGTGCAGAGTGTAACCTTTTTAACTGGCTTGTCTGTGTAGTAAGATTGGGACTGCAGAATTGTCCACCAAAGAAAAACGTGAAAGATCTGAAATATCTTGTTTTCATTGTTCGTACAACTGTGTACCGTTTAAGTGCTTTTTGCAAAGATATACTTTATTTTGTTACATCTAACTGTAACGGATGCCCTTTAGTAAACAGAGAGAGACAGAATTTGGACAGCAAAACAGTCTTGTAATGCTACAGCCCTTTCTCAGAAACAATCACCGTGACCATTTGGTAAATTTTATCCAATATTTTTCTCTCTCTGTGCAGAACCTGCACAGGGTTCTGAAATCCCTTTAACTTTGTAATGTGTTCTGGGCATGGCTCAATTCTGATGGGCCTTTGGACCTTGCGCCTGTGATGCTTGTGTGCTGTTCTAACGCAGTATGGTCATATTTTACTTAGTCAAGCTCAGAGTGCGCGGCTGATTTCTCTACAGTGCATGCAATGCTGATTGTAATGTTTGGTGGCCTGTCGCACAGGTGATTCCAGCAGCCACATGAGAAGGCCAGGTTCCTAGCAGGTGGGCTGTGAGCGCTCAAGGCCAGAACCGGAGACCCCAGGCCTGGCCCAGACCTCACCCTCAGGTAGACGAGCAGGGGAGAAGACTTCCTCAGGCCCACCCACTCCGTGGGGTCGATGGGGGCGCTGTAGAGCAGGGACTTGTTCAGCTCCTTGAGAGGTATGTTGGTTTGGTTTTCATTTGGCTGAAAAGAAGAGCAAACGGAGTAAAAAATGGCTCCCCGGATAGTGCTGGGGCTGAAGAGTTCCCACTGTTCTTCAGCTTCCACCGAGGGCCTCAGGGGACAGGGAGGGACTCTGCACGGCCCATCTCCAGGGCCAGGGCAGCTCCAAGACGCCAGCGGGAGGGGGCGGGGAGGCGACTCAGAGCGGACAGAGCATGCGCAGCGCGCAGGCCCCGCCCACAGGACCCCAGGAGGTCCCGCCCTGGCTCACCAAGGTGCAGTTAACAGAAAAGGTGCTGGGCTTGATGGTCTGGAGCTGGTACAGCATCTTGCAGACAATGATCACACAGGTCCAGACGGTGCAGACGCTGGAAGCTAGACGGCGAAGCTTGGCGTAGGGCAGAGCGAAGGCCCAGGAAATCAGAAACACATAGTTGAACAAAGACACCTGGAAACGCAAATCAGAGCCGGGAAGGAAACACATAACAGGGCGGAAGTGCGTGGCTCAGCACTCGGTTTTCCCGTGGACGTCCTCGTGCGTGCGAGGCTTTGGTGCTGGGGACGCTGGGCGGGTGAGGTGTGGGCCTGAGGGCCCTGCGTCCCCTAGGGGGTGGGCGGGAGCGGGGAGGCGCAGGGCCGGCAGTGCACTGGTGGAGGGCACCAGCAAAGGGAGAGGGAGGCGGAGGCGGAGACAGACAGAGGCGACAGCTCGGCTCAGGGTCCACGCTGTGCCACCGCGGGCGCTTGCTCGGCGATGCCAGCTGCAGACGTGATGCTGTTAGGCAGCCACAAGTGCTCCAGAGTCTCAGCACAGGGCTGAGCTGCCCCCTACAGCCAGTGTTGCTCAGCAACGAGACCTGCTCCACATCATCCCCGGAGCGCACCTATTCTCTCCTGCCCGCTCTCGCTTTTAGCTCTCTCTTCCTCCTCCCTTTTCTTTCTCTTAGAGAATGGACCTTCTGCATCCGACCCCTCTTTTACTTGAGGCCCACTGCCCTCACTGAATTGTCTTCCTAGCTGGCATGGTGGTGACTGCCTGTGATCCCAGCACTCAGGAGGCTGAGGCAGGAGGGTCACAAGTTTGAGTTCTGGCTGGGGAACACAGTGAGGCCCGGCCTCAAAATAGAAAATAACTAAGCGTTGGGGACGCAAGTCAGTGTGATGGCCTTGTGTTCAGTCTCCACGCAGAACAAAATTGAAATGGTCTTCCCGGGCCTTCAGGGCCTGGCAGCCCAATTCCTCATGGGCAGAGATCACTGCAGTCAGATGTGGCTGCTTCAGAAACGGTGTCTGCCGTTTTCAGCCAGGCTCCTCTCCAGCTCTTTCCATTTCTCCTTACTGTTCCGACCCTCAAGTTGTATTAGAATTGATCGATTCCCTACATGGTCCAAATGCTGGAAGTCTTTCGCTCTCAGTCAACAGACCCTGGCAGTTAACTCAAAGGGGCAGCTGCTGACCAGCAGGGCGGACACCGGGTTTCTGCTGCAACTGTCACAGGGCAGAGTGCACGCTGGTCCTGCTCCTACTTAAAACCGTGGCCTGTCCATTTCAGGTGCTTCGTGTGAAGTGGGAGGAAGCTCTGGTGCAGACTGCACAGCTCAATGCAATCCCCCCACCCCGCTCTATGGTGCTGTAGTCGTAAGCTTTTACTGTTATCTAACGTTTTAATGATGACAGCCAGTGGTTCCCTGACTACTTTTTCAGGAGCAGAGATTCTGAGTTGTATCCAATTCAAATCAGCCCAGGGAAATCACGACCATGCCAGTTATTGGTTGAATAAATGAAAACAGAGCCTGCACTCCCACAGGGAAGGAGAGCTGGCCACCAGCAGAGAGATGATTCCCTTCGTAACAGACGCAGTGGGGACCACCATCCTGTCTCAGGAGATCCCCGAGTGAACAAAGTGTGGTCTGTCAAGGATCTGATCCGATTCTGAAACTTGTGTTTAGCCCTTGTCCCATAAACGGAAAGCTACTGTCCCCAAGAGGAAGCAGCAAGGTGGATCCCAACCGAGGTACAAGAAAGCAGGCCCCCAGCGGAGCCGACAACACAAAGGAGCTGAAAACCAGTGGCTCTGCAGTGTGGCCGCCCACCAGGGCCGCGCAGTCCCCTGTCCCCGCCCATGCCCTGCGCTGTCCTCTCTGTCCACCCCGCTGCATGGCAGAGCCAGGCCCCACCTTCACTTGCCTCTTTCACAGACACCCAGATGATGTAGGAGGAGACAATCTTGGTGATGTGCAGCTCCAGCATCCACCACACGAACACCTGCAGCTTGTGGAAGAACTCCAGGAACTTCAGGAAGAGCACAGTGAGCCGGTCGATCACCAAGTGCCACTTGCTCCGTAAATCTGCGAAACACAACAGAGCCCGAAGGCACACAGCTGGGTGTGTGTATCCACCCAGGCCAGCCCTGAGGCTTCCCTGGGACTCAGGCTGGGGCTGAGTGCCAGGGATGAGGTCTGCGGGCCCCAGAGGAGGGTGGCCTGGGGCCCAAGCGGTGCTGGTGACACTGGTGTCCCACAGAGACTTGAGGACAATGCCACTCAGCCCCTCTTCCGTTCAACTAGCGCAGTGGTGGCGAACCTAAGGCACCAGTGCAGCAGCGTGCTGTTGTGTCATCGAGAGCTCTGTTGCTGTGGGTTATTGTTAATGTCTGAGTTCTTTTGCTAAACTAAAATCTCAGTATTCGGGTTTAACTACAGTGTTGGCACTTTGCATAATTAAGTGAGCTCTAGGTTGCAGTTTGGGCACTTGTCTCTAAAGCCTTCGCCATCCCTGGATTAGCGTAAAGAAGAATTCGGCTGTGTTTGCGCCTATGACTGAGCCACTCTGCTCTAACTCCCTCCTCAGGTGCTGTCTTTCCCTGGCCTGGGCGCTGTCCCCATTGCTGGGCTTGGGCCTGAAGCCACGCAAGGTTCAGCGCGTGTGAAAATAGCTCACGCGCAGAAGGACCCAGGTAGCAGCAACGGAAAGGCCCAGAGTCTGCCGTGAATGCAGTGTAGACAGCACGTGCACAGGGAGTGGGGGGAAAGTGAGCGAGGCATCTGGTGAGCACCTGCGACCTGCCTCCAGGAGCCAACAGCACCCTAGCTTCGGCCCCTGGCCAGGCTCCCTCCTTGCACCCCTGCGGCACACAGTCCTCCCTGGGGTCCTCGGAGATGACTGCAAGAAGGGACAGGTGAGGGGAGCTGGCCTTCAAGAGGGAGCTCCCTTCCTGGGCTCTTATTAACTAAATGAGCGAAACAGCAAAATAAAAGGCAGACAGATGATGGACACAGGGAGACAGACCTTCCGTGGAAGGGAAGGAGACCAAGGGCCAGAGGGAGGGGCAGGGTCAGGGGCCTAGAGAGAACTGAGGAGTGTCTGCACCCACCAGCTGGGCTCCGGGAAGAAGAGCAGGAAAGAGTGTGCAGCGGGACCCCGGGGTGACAGCGTTGGCTGGGCCGTGACACCCCTGAGACGAGGGCAGGAGGACACAGCCTTCACTGCCAGGTCCAGGCACTGCAGCGTCCCCAGATGGTGTCCCCAGGCTGAGGCGGGGCTTCAGCTTCCGACACAGCTGTCTGGGGACCCTGTAGGCGCGGGCAGGGGTGGGCAGGGGCACCCTGCATGTCCAGCACTCTTCCAGCGGCCCCAGCTCTCAGCCAGACTCCCGGAGATTATGGGAGCCTTGGAAGCAGGAGCAACTGAGTGGACCAAAGGGAGGAAGCCCTGCCGTTGATCCCGGTTGTGTCCCAGCGACTGGGTCACGCAGATCCTTCTGGCTTATGGCCCATCTCACGGTTACCTGACAGCTCCTCCTCCTCCTCCAACTCCTCTTCTTCCTCCGAGTCCTCCTCTGAGTCCTCCTCTGAGTCCTTGCCGTCCTTCGAGGGCTCACCCTTCCTGCCTTCCTCCGTCTGCTCCTGTCCCTCAGGGTGCTGCTGCCCCGGCTCCGCCTGCTTGTGGACTTCAGGCTTGTCCAGGCTGGGGGTCAGGTGCATCATGGCCAGGTCGGGCAGGCTGCCCTCGGGGTGTGCCAACCTGTGGGCAGAGGGCAGCTGAGGCCCGGGCCAGGTGTGGGGAAGAGCAGCAGGGCCGTGAGGAGGAGGAGGAGGAGGAGGAGGAGGAGGAGGCGGAGGAGGAGCAGTAGACAAAGCGGAAACCCGGTGCAAGCACAGCACCCTGCAATGAGGATAGGGGGTGTCGGCGAGTTGCCGCTTTGGGTTGGTTGGTTTGTTTTAGGTTCTTTCTAAAAACAAACTGTGAGCTGAGCTTTGATTGGCTTCTCTCACCAAGGCTCCAGGGAGTCCTCGGGAATGAGAGCTGTCGGCACCCAAACTTGACATTTTTCCCGAAGGAGAAATGGTCAGAGTTTAGGATGGAGAAGCATGAAATGGTGCCGGGTTGGACAGGCATCTCATGGCTTCACGGGGGACTTACTCATTTTGGTGGATTGGGAATTTTTTCTTGATGCTGCTCAAAGTAATTGGAATAGAAAGGAAAAAAGGAGATGAGAAGAGGAATTATGAGGAAGGTCAGAGATCACACATCATGCTACACATCATCGCGACTGCATTCGGGGTGCAGAGTGCGGAGGCCTGGGGCCGCACATTCCCGGCTCAGCTGCGAGCTGGGGCCCAGGGCCCGGGCTGGCAGCGGCTGGAGAGTGCACAGGCGCAGGTGTGAGGGTGAGAACGGCCCACGGGGATGCATGCTCTCTGGGAAGCATTCGCACTTCTGTCTGCAGGAGTTGGGCATTCCCAGGCAGGTGCTCTGCAGGGAGGAAGCCGCCCACCTGCCAGGTCGGAGGGAGCAATGAGGCGAACAGTCTTAGGGGGTGAAGCCGTCTGCAGCGCAGCCTGGAGGGTGTTCGGTGTCCACTGTGGACACGGCTGTGGGGGACGGAGGGATCTGAGCTGGGGTGGGGCACGGGAGAGCTTCCACTGAGCCCACTGCGCTGGGGCCTGCGGTGTGCCTCGAGTGGACAGTCATGGTCGTGACCCTCGGCACAATTTGTTTTGAGACCAGGCCTCACTCTATTGCCCAGACTGGCCACAAAGTCCTTGGTCTCAAGTGTTCATCCTGCCTCGGCCTTCTGAGTTGCTGGGACTATCGGTATGCCCCATGATGCCTAACTTCCTACATTTTGTAAAAAGATGAAATTTTTAAATTCACATTCAAATGAATGCTTTAGAGAACACTTGCATACTTAGGAACGTCTCAGGAAAAGGTCCCGGAGCTCCAATGACCCTAAGGACCACAGTAGGTCCTTGCAGAATGACAACTGGTAATATTCTACCTGTGGACTCTGGGTCAATTATTTGCTCTTCGGAAGCTCAGTTACTTTTGGATACAACGAGTGGATTTGCAGATAAATCCTAAGCTATTTTGAATTTTCGGATTTCAGATGTGAACATGACTGAGGCTCTGGCGAAGCCCCCTCCATCCCTCAGGAGGGAGCCCCTGCTGGGGGTGCCAAGCCCACCCTCGGGTTCTGGCCCCGAGCCCAGGAGGAGCCGGGTGGCGCCACACCACTCCCTTACTCGGCTGGTCAATCTGCCCTCCCTCTCCAGGGCTCCAACGTCCTGCCCTGCCGTCCACACCAGAGCCACTCCCTGAACCCTGCTACCCCCTGGCTGTCCTGCGGTCAGGACTGGGCTTGGGGGCCAGGAGTGGACGCGGCGCACTGTTCCCTTTGGCTGTTGGAAGACACCCGCCCAGGGGACAGGAGTGTGAGCTGTGACCTTGCCGGACTGTGCGTGTCACACACATGCCCTGGGGATGGCAACTTGGAAATCATCGCTGCAGCTGTGGCTGCTGCTGATGGGTGAGGCTGCTGCCTGGGTGCGGTCCCTGCGGCTGCAGCTGCACCACACAGCGTTCCTTTGGCAACAACGGCCCCAACTGCTGTGCACATGGCGCTCAGTGAGGGAGACGACGGATGAGGCACTGGGCCACCCTGGAGGGAGCCCCGGGCAAGGAGGCCCAGACCCGCCTCTAGAAACCTGGAGTTGTCTCAGGCCGGGGACCCGGCAGAACTACAGCTCATCTACATGCTGCTCACTGGCACCAGCCTGACCTGAGACGGAAAGTGGGCTGGGACTCTCAGGCGCTCTCTGGGTCGGGGCATGGGCTTGGAATGGATGACAACAAAATAAAATGAAGACACATGGATCGGGCCGCACCCATTAGCCCAGGAGCTCATTCTGTATCTTGCC
This sequence comes from Heterocephalus glaber, assembly GCF_000247695.1. Next base: position 18,913,929 of record NW_004624770.1, read on the forward strand.
CTGCACACTCCTGAAAGTCTGTGTGTGAAATATGTGCAGATGAAGTATTTGAAGTGCACGATGGGCTTGTACAATTGTAAAAATACATCTCGTGTGCACCCTTTTATTTTTCATTCTTTCCATGGTATTTCTGGGATGCAGTGGAAAATGCTGAAAGCACGGGTTTTGGAATCAGAAATACTTGAGCTCAGGCCCCAGCTGAATAAGCCACTAGCCAAGTGGCGCTGCGAAACCACACTCTCACCCTCTAGGCCTCAGTCTGCTGACCTGCCAAATGGACCAGTCCTCCCGGACTCCTAGGAGGTTTTGAAAATTAAGGCAGTTTCCGTAAGTGCTTAGCACAGTGTTAGGTACAGAACAAAGCAAATTAAAGCAAGGAGCCCTTTTCTAAGGATTGCTTTAGCAGGCTTCGGTGACCTATATCATAAATCCATCCTAATTAAAGGCAGGTTAGACATATACTTCTACAGGGCACCACTCAGTAAGGCACATATGGGGAGACGATCAACTTAAGACTCCAGCTCCGACATCAGCACACCTGTCAGGTCACTTCCATCAGGAGACACCTAGCGGGCGCCAAACAGTGGGTGAGGCCCTGGGATTGGGGGGGGGGTCCTTGTTCAGACCCGAGGAGCTGGGCCTCTAGCAAAGGAGACGAGCAGGGGGAAGGGCAGGGAGCAGCAGGGAAAGAGGGTACAGAGGGGACACAGGGCCATGGGGACTCAGGGTGGGCGAGGTGGGGACTTTGGCAGGGTGCTGGTGCTCACGAGGGGGCGTGTGGAGGAGGCCGACCTTGAGCTGAGCTCAGTCACAGGCTCTGGGTAGAGGTGACCTCGCAAGGGAGTCACTTGGTAACTCCCCCAGGAGCCAACTCCGAGGCCAGGCTGGAACCAGAGCCGTCTCTGAGCACCTGATGAAGACCCTGGCGATCTCCACACCCAAGGCCCACGCAACTGGAGGCCACTGTCCCCCAGGGGGACACCGCTCTCACTTACAAAGCAGTGGAGAGCTTGACACGCAAGAGACAGTTGTTGACAAAGGCAGGGGAGAAAATACGGAAGTACCCACCTATTTCTTATCAGATACACGCGACCATTGACTTTGGCATGGCTGCGCAGGAGGCGGTGGGAGACAGGAGAGAAAAAGAGGACACCATTAGGCAGAGACGCAAGGCAGGCATCCTTCGGGCTTCCTGTCGCCAGGTGAGCCATCAGCCATCGCTTGGCTTGTCCATGCAGGTGATCTGCCTCGAAGAGTTGGGGGCACCAAGCATAGCCACAGCACAACTCAGACACACTCAGGGGACAGACACACACACACACACACACTCTGCACGCTCACTGTCCTTCCCAGCACACGCTTGCTCAGGGAGATGATGCTGAGACCTCTTGATATACATTCTATCAAAGAAAATACAACTGAAAGGATTTATTTTTGCTCTTTTCCCAGAATTTTAAAAAAAGGGAAAAAAATCTACTAAGTAACCACAGTCAATATATTTTCTCTAAGGTCTTAAAAAACTGAAGTTTGAAAAAGAAGTTGTTTTGTTTCTACATGAAAAGCAATATTTTCTGACATGAGTTGCAGACAGAGTACATGGATATTTAAATGGGTAAAGGGTTTTTAATAAATTATTATGAATTATACGTTATGTAATAAATATATTATTTCTACCAGTATATTATAATAGATGTTATTATCAGTGGATATGCGATCTGACATTGGCTGCGTAGAAATAACAGTAGCTGCTTCTTATGCACATTATAAAAGTTTTCCACAAAGCTAACTTCATAAATTTGGTAAGGCTAAAAACAATAAATTCTGCTTCATACACAAATTATATTTGCTTACAGGACATATGTGCGCACACAGACACACACACGCACACGGAGGTGGAGAAGACGGGAAAAGACTAGTTAGATTCCCACAAAGATAGTCCCGAAACTGAGCTAAAGAAAATGAATCCACTGCTCACAGCTGGCGTGTGTGAAGCGTGCTAGAGAAGAGCGGGCACAGGAGCAAGGTGTGACAGTTAAGCCCAGTGGTAGAGATATTTATTTTTCTTTGTTGCTTTGATTTTTATGCAGTCATTGGAAATACTGTGGTTTACTCTGGGACGAGGACACCTGTTAGTGAGGACACACTGCCACCAGCAAGAGTTGCTAACAGCTGGAATTGTACATCCCATGCCGAAGTTAAAATTTTGGGACTTCCATATGAACATGAACTTCTTGCATTAAATTCCCCAATACCCATCTTGAGTGAGTTCCTTAAATTCCCTAAGTTCCTAGGAGACCTTTTTCCAGACTTTGAAGTACAATCAATCCCATGTGCTTAAACTCATCAGGTAGCTGAGCTTTCAGCCCTCTCCCTGCTCCCTAGACTCCCTTGTAAAGTTCACCATGTGGGGAGTGCTCAGGGCCAAGCGGCCCCTCCTGTCTGTGCTCTCTTTCTGCCCTGGGGGACAGCAGAGCAGGCAGGGCTTAACCGCCATCCACCCTTGGAGCGGGCTGTGCACCCACTCGGTCCCAAACCTGTGGTTCTTTACACAGGAAAACTCTGTGAGCCAAACTGACTGTTTTCTGCAAGAGTACAGCCCCATACTTGCCTGCCCTCTCGACACACAATGATCTCTCTCTGCTTGATTGGGCCACAGAAGCCTCAGACCCACAACATAACTACCAGCAAGGAAAAGCTGTGTACGGAGGGATTTTAATAAGAGAAGGCAAGATAATAATAAGTATCATTAGCAATGATACACGTGCAAATCTGTGCTAAAAGATTTTTCTTGAATATTGAATATGACTGAAAAGTGAGGATGTATACAGTGTGTACAGTTACAGTGTCAAATACTAGTGTCATCCATAGGTATCCCAGCAACGTCAAACATTACCCAGTAATCGTTTCTGCCATTGACAGCTCCCGCTCTTCTCGTACAGGCATTGTCTCTGTAATCTTTTGAACTTGGGGTGATTTCCTCTGCTAGCAAGTTCACCTCTGAGGCCTCCATACTTCTAATCACTGCTTTGTTTTTCCTACTCTTTGGCTGCCCCTGCAGGAAGCAGGGGTAAGTACGTGGGGAGTCCGAGCACCCAGCCGTCATGGCGGTGCCCAGACGCCTCATCCCTGGTCCATCCCTCTTCCTTCTGTTCCACTGTCCTCTGAGAGTCGCTGACATGCTGGTTGTAGTCAGCGGAGGATACTGGGAATAAGAACTAAATGTAATCGCAAACAAAGCTCATAAGGAAAAGAAGTCCGCAGATCATAAATAAAGAGTGTAAACTAACTTTCACCATCAGATGAAGGTGTTTCAGAGTTATCCATAACTCCAGTTTCTACCATAACAGAACCCTGGACGTTCAGTATTCCCTAAAATGAGTATGATACAGTTCTACTTCACATTCTATTAAGGTGCTCACGGTTTCCCCAGAAGTCTGAGAATGGCAGGGAATTCCCAACCGGGACCTCACTGCTCATCTTGCTGCACCCTCTGCTCCCTGGGCTGCTCGGCACGGGTTTCCCGGGACTGACTCGGGCTCAGTGGAGGACCAGGGTAAGCATCCTTCAGAAGAGCACTTGCGATTTCCCTGAGGTGGGACGGACCTCAGGTGGGTCCAGGACTCACTGCGGTTTCTGGACACGGGCCAGCAATATCCCAGGCAGCATTGTAAACAATCTGCATTTGTTGATGAGGGAAAACAGCAGGAAGCTGCTGGAAGAAGACACTGCCTTTGCCTCCCTCCTTAACTAGCATTCTAGGCACTAGGAGATGGCAGGTTCCATCCTTCCAGCTGTTTGCACATCTTCCTCTGCTCCGCTGTCCTGTGACTTCTCTATGTACCCCGAGTTAGGAAGATGTGGTAAATGTCCTGCCGACACACAGCCAGCCTGGGTCTACACCTGCACCACCAACTCTCAGATGCCCCGGTCTGGACAGTCACTCTGAGACTCCCCGAGTCACAGCCGGATCGCATTAACCCGTCCTAAGTCACCACCCTGGTGTCGGAAAGCATCACCAAGTGCTCCACGGTGTTCCCTTTGCTTTCTCTTTCTCGCTTGTGCATTAACACCAGTAGAAAGCACAAGGCTGAAGCGCTAGGCTAGACCATCCTGTCCCTGAGCACACAGGCCCCGGGCAGGTGCCCAGGCTGGCTTCCGGGGGCCGGAGTCCCTGTCCTTCTGGCACTCACCTGTAGATGGTGCTGTCTTCCTTGCTGGGAATGGCTTTGAGGTCTGTGAGCTCCAAGAAGCGGTCGTGGAAGTAGTGCAGGTGCAAGATGCACACGAGCAGGAAGGAGGTGGGGATGAAGATGCGTGTGAACAGCTCAGCCACAGTGAACTGCTTCAGGCCCAGGTCCTCCAGCCTGGAAGAGAACAGCAAAGGCAGAGCACCTCTTAGGCCCCACGGTCCTGACTCATGCAGCCGCTGCTGCTCCTCCCTGTGGGGCCCCTCTGCCAGCCCACATCTCTGCCTTCACTGTGCTTGGGACTCTGGGCCATGCCTCCCCGACCCCCACGCAGCCTCTGGCCTCCTGGGGCAGCCTGCTGGGTGCCGCCTCCTGCTGCCCGCTGCCTCCTCCGCCCCCCCTGCAGAAGCCCCACGGGCAGGGCTCGGGCTGAGGCCCCTCCCAGCTGCACAGCCCCGGGCGCCCCTGGTCCTGGCTTCAGCTTCATGGTGCAGCACAGCACAGCCTTCACCAACCTCTGCTGGAAGCCGGGAATTCAGTTGTTTCTCACCCTGTGTTTGCGGAGGGTATTCTCACGCTCCCGTGGTGTGGCGGGCCTGGGCCAAGCCTCCTCTGTCCTGCTCTCCTGTCCACCAGTCCTCAGAGGCCCTGGCCCGGCTGTGCCCTGCCTTGGCACCTTTGCCTCTGCTCTCCTCTCTGCCTGGACCACTCTCCCACACCCAGCCCCACTGCACTCTTTCCCAGAGGGAACCTGGCTCTTCTCCACCTCCTCCAGGAAGCCTACCTGGACCACTCCTTCCAGTTCCCCACCACTCACTACCGCCACCCGCTGTTTCTTCCTAAACGGTCAGAAGCTTCCAGGAACTCAGGCACGACAGACAAATGCTCCTGTTCGCCTCCTCTGCCAGCGTGCAAGCTCCAGGGCCAGGCCTTGGGCCATCCCCCAGCTCCCCACTGTGACCCAGCCACGGGTCTGGCCCCAGAAAGCGCCCGGGACGGTCAATCAGTGAGACCTGCAGTTCTCCTGGATACATCTGTCTGCTCAGCCCCAGGTCCGATTCCGGTTGGATTTCCAGACTAAGTCCGGAAGCTCACAGAGCAAATCAGAAAGGGAAAACGCTCTGGATCCTGGAGTCCATGCTCAGCACCACAGACCCGAGGCTCTGCCTTCTACCAACAGCCTTGAGCCTGCTGTGACCCAAGAGCCGAGCTCTGGGCTGCAAGCAGGAAGCACAGCCAGCAGCCAAGCAGGTGAGTTCCCTGGACCGACCCTCGGAAAACCGTTTCATTAAAGCAGGGATGAAAATTCATGTTTCAGTCAACATCAGGAAGCTGCTGCCATGACCCCGGCCCAGGGATGGTAGAGGGGACACAGAGGGGCCTCTGATGAAGCCTGTCCCGGGGAAATTATAGACCCCGGTGACATCACAGCCCACCAACATCATCCTGAACAACGAGCGCGCATTGTTAAGCAGTCTGTCACCGCACAGCCCACACCCCACCCGGCGCCCACCGTGCGCTTACTTCTCTTTCTTCAGCCCCGTCATGTTTTGCCACAAGCTGGGGAAGTTTTCAAACTGATACGTGTAGATAAAGATGAGCACCAGCATCGTGTATATGACTACTGACATCCAAAAGTATTTCAGAATCTTCCGCCACCACTCGTAGTGGACCTGAGACACAGAGGTTGGAAAGCAGAGGAGAAAAAGAGGGTTACAGGAAGCTCAGAAAGCATTCGGTGTCTAACTAAGACAAGTGATCATCCGCAGGAGCGCTGGAAAGTAAGGTCAATCTTGTGCTTAGTTTTTAAACTCCCATTCCTAATTCAGGCCGGGGTGTGGTTAGAGCCCCGCCCTCCTGGCTGCCCGGGCAGGTCGAGGGCTGCTGTGCAGATGGTGCAGACTGAGCAGGAGAGGCACGCTCGGCCTGGGAGGCAGCCGAGGAATGGCACTGCATCGCTGTAGTCACTGCTCAGGGAAAATGCTGGCAACTTTGGGATCCAGCGTGGCACTGTGTGGTACAAACGTGAGCCACAGGGAGAGCACATCGCTCTTGGCCACGAGCTGTGGGCGCTCAGAGTCCACATACCCTGGATTTGTAAAAGTCTTTAGAAGTTCACTCATTTCCTCTGAGACCCTTTTATCCCCACCTGTAACAGACTCTGCTCTCTGTCATGCTTTGTTTTGCTGGTTATCTGCCAAAAATATTGCACTGTTGTACCAGTTTCCATCACTGGATTCCCTTCTCACGTTGGGTAAAACTGGGTTTCTGGAGAGGACAACTTGTTTCAACATAATCTTGTAGAAGTTTCAGCCAGGAACATGCTAACGCATGGTGTGGCACACACACAGATGTGTGCACATGCACGGACATGGACAAGTGGGGTTTCCTCATACCTAGCAACCCAGAGAATGCTCCACTGTTTAAGATCATCCCAGCACTGGGTTCAAAGATCTAATTCGATTATAACAATTTCTTTTTGAATCAGGAATTTTTGAGAAAGTTGCATACTTTTTCCTGATTTTTAAAGAATCTCTAATTTTTAAATGGAGAACAGGCTGATGTGTGAATCTCACACAGGGGTTCCTGGGGTGACGTCTGGCTTTCACGGGTCATCTTGGTGTTGCGTCCGTGGGCTCAGGGTAACGTGCACTCTCTGGGGAGGGAGCTCACGTGTGTTCCTGGGACAGGAGAGGACTTGGATTGGGTGCCATTCTGAGTTTCCCTACCTGGTACAAGGCCACACAGAACAGGAAGAGCACCATGTAGATGATCTTGTACATGACGATCTTGCCCTCAAAGCTGACGAAGAAGAACATGCCACCGCACACGTAGATCCAGTACTTGATGAACATGGCCACCACCAGGTTGCCCAAGACTTTCATGATGTCCTGGTCATCTCCGTCTTCCTCTGCTTCCTCCTCCTCCTCCTTTGTCTCCTGCTTCTCCTCCTTCGGCCCCTCCCCCTCTTCCTCCTCCTTCTCCTTGGGCTCTCCTTCCACTTGCACCTCTTCCAGGTCCTCATCTTCAAAACAGAAAGCAGTGCCATTATGAGGGGCATCTGAACAGAGCCACACTTGGCTTGTGGGCAGGGAGTGTCTATTCTAGGTGTCTGTATGTGACTTGGATAAATAGCACAACATGCACAGCCGATTCATAGACAATTTTCACAGCTTCCTGAAATGTAGTTTAAAAGAAAATACACTTAGTAATATTTTATACTAATCTCTTCATAACACTTTTCTCATTGCCAGTGTCTAGGATCCACGTTCTAGAAAAATAAATAGGTGACAAAAGCACAAATCAAAATAACTATGCCAATTTCAAATTCTAATTATCTCATGGCTCTAGATGATCCGAGCCTTTCCGGCCTGTTACCATGCCAACAATCCTAACCAAAAGAGTACAAATTAAATATAAAGAATAATTATAATTTAACCAAGTCTAAAGCAATTTTAGGCATAGGAATTGAAAACAGTTCCTCTTGCTTTAGAATATGCTAGCAGTCAGGACTCACGTCTGTGTCACCAAGCTACCTACATGTGCTTTGTTTATTCCAACAACCTCCCACTCCCTGAGTATGGGAGCGAAGATTAAGGGAGGAGGACAGATCAGCTGTCGCTCTCAATTAACCATGCTTCACCAAAACTAACTGATTCATCTAGTGCAAAGTCACTGCCAAGATTAAAATCCTACAGACAGACTTCTGTTGTTGAAAAGCAACTGACAGTTGGGCCTAAATGAGCAGACGTGGAACACACCCTAGTTGGGCTCTACTGATGCTCTCAGGGCTCCGGGACAGAGCCCCGGCCTGGCGCGGGAGATGCCCAGAGTGTCCATTCCACAGCAGGGCTGCCTACTGGACCACGAGGGGCCCTCGCCCACTCTGCATGTACGGCTCTCCTGCCACCTCGTGCGCTCAGGGCAGTGGGGAGCAAGCCACTCTCGTGTCGTCTGGATTGCAGGTCTAAAGCCCTCGAGGTGCTAACCGGAGCTGCTGCCCTTCCTCCCTGCCCCTTCCATTTACCTTGTGGTGTGTTATTTCAGAAAATGGAAGGATTCGAGTTAAAAGGTCTGAGTCAGTCCCCTGGCCCCAATACTCACCAGAAGTGTGTGCTGGGAGAAATCACTGAGCCCCTCTGAGCCTCACTCCTTCTGCTGGGAGTCACTTTTCCTCCCCTCGACGCTCACTGTGAATTGTCACGTGAACCCTAATAGCTGCACGTTGTAACCCTGTCCCTTCCTCCCCTGCATTCAAGTCCCTCTTCCTTCCGAGCTGAACCACAGAGGTTTTACGGCACAGTTTGGGCTCTTTATAATTTTGCAGAGGACACACAAAAAAATGTGGCCACACACTGTCCACACTAATTTACCTTTTTCTTCATTTTCCTGACTTCCTATTTTGACTTCTGACAAAAGAGCTTCCTTTTCCCGAAGAGCTTTTTGCTCCGTGAGGTGCTGCCGCAGCAGGAGCCAAAAAGTGATAGTGAAGAGAATCTGGAATGAGAGAGTGAGCAACACCAGAATTATGCACCGTGTGCAGTGTAAACTCCTCTCTGGTCTCTCCACATTGCGGTGAGACCCCAGCCCCCAAACCTTGGCACCCGAGACCGGGTCTGGGCCCACTGGGATTTTCCTGGAAGTGGCTGCTTCTCGGCCCCTTTGCTCAGGAGGCTGCACATGTTGGGCCAGGAGCATGCTTAGCAGGGTGCAGGACACAGTGACCAGAGGCCCCCACAATTGTCCTCAGCTAATCTTGTTCTTCAGGGAATGCAACAGCTGGTTTGCAAGCGGCTGCTTCTGTCTCTGGCGATAGCTTTACTGAGATATAATCCACACCCCACACAGTTAGCACCCTAAGCGTGGGACTCAGGGCTGGGCCTTAGCTCAGTGGTGCAGGGAGTGTTTCGGATGTACAGGCCCTGGGTTCAATCCCCAGCACCAAAAAGAGACAGAATGCAGTTCCATGGTTTCACTGCTGTCATAGGTTGTGCAACCATCACCATCATCAATTTGAAAATATCTTCCTCAGTCTAAAGAGGATTCCAGAGCAGTGACCTCCTTGTCTCCCTATCTTGGCTCTAATCAATCACCACAAATTTCTTGTTTGCATAGATTTGTTTAAACTAGACAATTTAAACAAATGGAATTATATAAGATATGCCACGTGTTCTTTTCCAACATTATGCCCAGCATGTTTTTAGGGTTTGTTCACATGGTGACATATACAGTTGTTCCATTTTCTTATTAAATAATATTCCAGTGAGTGAACATGAGGCTTTTATGTGTTCATTTGCCAGCTGATGGGCATATAGGTTGTGTGAGCTTCCCTGTGGCTATTGCTTCGGTGGCCGTGGTTAATGCTGCCCCGAGGATTTACATGTGACTTTTTCTGTGGACATATCTGCATTTCTCTCAGGTACGTAACCCTAAGACAAGCAGGAAGTGGTGATGGGATGATAATTGTGTTCAACATTTTGAGGAGCTGACAAACGCCAAACATTTTCGAAAACTGCTGCCCCACTTTACATTCCCACCAGCAGTGTGTAACAGTTCCAATTTCTCCTGGTCCTCAGGACATTTGTTATCTGTCCTTTCTTTTTTTTTTTTTTTTTGGTACCAGGATCGAACTTGGGATTTTGCACTTGTGAGGCAGGTGGCAGAATCACTGAGCTAAATCCCCAGCCCTGTTATCTGTCCTTTCTGATTATAGCCTGCCTGGTAGATGTGAAATGGCATCTCACTGTGGTTCCAAGCAGGCTTTTCATAAATACTCGTCAAAGAAATGAAAAAATATTTTAAAAAGCAAGTAAGTTATTTTTACTTTGTATAACTACCTACTTAATTATCTATAAATGTCTATTTATCATTTTCTTTCAACGTACACCAGTGTCCATTGTGTGCTGGTAACTATACCCAGGGCCTAAACAAATCAAGAACCACAGTGTGCACTTCTGAAAATCGGGGATTAAAATTCTGTAAGTCACTACAGATAGAACTACAGCTGTGAACAGGAAAGGGAATATGATGCATATTCAGAGAGGTCAGGAGGAACTAGGCCCTGTGGGATGTGTTTCCCAGGGAAGACAAATTAAAACCAGACTTTCAAAGCGGTGGGTGACACAATTTTTTTTTTTTTTTTTTTTTGGCAGAACCAGGGATGGAACTCAGGACCTTGCGCTTGCCAGGCAGGTGCGGCACCACTGAGCTACATCCCCGGCCCTGGGTGACACAATTTGATGATGCCTGGAATGAGACACCAGGGCCCAGGAATGCGCCCCAAAACTCAGTCTGGCTCAGCTGGAGGTGCGCAGGTCTGTGAGGACCATGGTCAGACTCCCCCTCTCTCATTTCCATCGCACGGACTCACTGGCACCCTGCGGACAATCTGGGCTCAGTGCCGTGTTTTTATGAACAACACCCTGCTGGAGATTTTCGAAGCCTGGAGATGTCTGTGACAGAAACTGGTACTTTTTTTGAGCTTCTGGTTGCATTAAAATATAAACGCAGAGCCTCATTTCTTAGAATCTGGTTTTTAAAATGAGTAGTAACATTTCCCTCCCAAGGAACTGCTATTTTTCGATTAGGCAGGGAGTCACATTCTCTACACTAGCTGGATGCCTTTTCCATGTCTCTGTGATACTGAGTCAGCTTGGAATGGACTTACACAGCCAAGAGGGTGAGAATTTGAATTTCTCCAAGATTCTGAATTTCTCTCATAGAGAGTGACTAGTTCACCAGTTGTGTATGTGCATTTGTTTCTGTGTTTAAGGGGAAATGATGGAAAGAAAAGTTCATCAAGGAGATGGAAAGATGAAGGAGACTTGTAAATGAGCATAAGACGTGGGATTTTCACCAGAGTACAGTTTGGGGAGAAAGCAGAGGCATGGGAGTTGGGGACGGGAGGATGGAGGGTGAATGGATTAGTGGATGGAGTCCCCACGGCCCGACACAGCACCTCTGCTGTGGGTGTTCACTGTGGGGATAACATCACCCTTCGCCTCAAAGCTCTTTAGTAAGAACTGTTGGAGGACCAGTCTTTCGCCTCCTGGTGCCCTTACGGCTGACTGCCTGGGATTCGGGCTGTCTGGTGATCTAAGTGGCTGTTCCCAGGAAAAGGTGGATTTCGTGCTGCACAGATCACTTCTTCAGAGATACTGATTTTCTTCTCTGTCTGGTAGAGAAAAAATGTCAAGGCTCAGTGGACACATGCACTGAGCGGCCTTTGCTGTTTAAGTCCTCAGTGCACATAGGGGTGTCCAGAGCCTGCCGCTCTGCCAACAAGATGGGGAGTAAGCTGGGTCACCTCACCTTCTGGAGTAGAAACTATTGAGATGGTCCACGGAAATCATGGCAACGACAAGACTATGAATGTTCTAATTACGGATGGAGGCACAGCAGCACAAGAAGAAAATGCAAGGGTCAGAAGAATTTTTGCTGCTAAAATGTTTTTAGGACATTACTGGAGAAAGCATGTTGTCAACAGTAATGACTGTAAAAGCAGTGAGCAAACAGATCTCTTTTATAAAGTGTTAATCTGTTGAAGAAAATCCTCTAGCCCCTTGCTACATTTTACACTGTATTTTTCTGTTTTACACTGTATGCTCCTATTACCGCATCTCAGTAATACTACACTATAATTTATACTAGAAATAATCTATCCTATGATTTTTCTTTAAGTAGAAAGCATTATCATTTTGAAGTAAAAGCTAAAAACGGGGTGTAATATATGTTCAGGTTCAGTGACAAGGCTTGTAAGCAGTGTAAATTAGTTCTCAGTCTTACAAATGTTCATTTTTTGCAAAGCACTGACTATTTGGAGCTTCTTTTTGTAAGGTTTTGCTTAACACGACTAATACCATTACTGTGGTTTGGTTTCATTGCTTTCTATTTACTTACCTTTGAGGCAAGTTCTCCTGGCTCTTTCTTCTCTAGAAATCCCGGGACCTTTTTAATCTCCGGAAGTTCGAAGCTCCATATGTACTGCAGCACCAGCAGCAGATTGGCGTAGATGACCATGAATGGGGAGCTGACCATGGCGTACTTCCTCCTGCTGCGGATCATCCACAGAGTGCAGGACCAGATCAGCAGCACGAATGTCAGCCAGCTGTGGTAGGTGATGCTCCAGGCCTCAGGGAGGGAGAGAAACCACCAGGGTCAGTGCGGTACGGCCTCCTCACTCTGGTAAGGTTGAAGTTTGCTGTAAAGGAAAGGTCAGGGATCCCCAAAGGAGAAAGAGGACAGAGCTGTGCGGAGTAACTGAGCCTGGCCCGTGGCAGAGGAGCAGAGAGAGGGGAAATGGGAGCTCCTGCGGATGGTGTGCCTTTCGTCTCCCTGGGACCTGCGGTGCAGTCCTCTTCCCACTAGCCCGAGTCTCTCCCCTTCCCTACTGGCTAGTCTTAAACTCAGGTGTAAGTGATTCTTCCTTTCCTTTCTCGAAACAGTCTGGAGTCATTTATGAATGATTTGTGAGTATGAGCCATCACTGAGCTGTGAAATAAAACATCTGGAGAATCACAAGGTTAAGCATACAATTCAGGCAGCTGGGCCACGCTGGCGACAGAGAGTTCCCGTGAGGAGGCTGTGGGTTAGGCTCCCTCACATCCAAACCAACAAAGGCCAGGCCCAGCCTCTGCCCAGTGAGGGTGAGCACTAAACAGCCAGCGGCTCTCTGAACAAATGGCGCATTTTCTTCCATTCCCATTAAACTTTCAAAGAATCAGACATGAACCATCAAATGGCAGCTACCAGACAGCCTATAAGTCAGGGCCATGTGCGCTGTTAGCTCCAGGAAACCTGCCATGTTTCTGTAGTCCCTGATACCATTTTGTGTATGTGAAAAGACATTTTCAAACATTTCCTAGGTATGTTTGGAGCTAACTGAAATCAATCACGTTCTTTTTTTCTTTCTTTCTTTTTTTTTTTTTTTGGTACCAGGGATCAAACTCAGGACCTTGCGCTTGCGAGGCAGGCGCTGGAACCACTGAGCTAAATCCCAGCTCAATCACGTTCTTGAAGATCATGACCAAGAGTGTACTAACGTCCAAAATGTTTTCCTGGTCTGTTTTGCTTTAGGAAGCTAGACAGGAACAAAGGTAAAGGAAGCCAGCAGAGAACAGACAAATATCTCCTCCCAGCAATTTGGAAATCTGTCCTGAAACACCACTCGCTTTTTAAGTGATGAGTTATTTAAAATCACTGGTTAAAAAACACTTATATACTGGAAATTAAAACTGCTTTTCTTGAAATGAAGTTAGTAACTGACAAATGAAATCATCCGAATTATTTTCATGAAAATATTCTTCGTTAGAAATAGTGTGTATCAAAGTTTAGGTAACATCTAATATATCACAAATTTAATGGATTTGTATGAAGTAATGTATTTAATGCACCTATTCCGGTATGAAATGCAGATATAACTTTGCCATTTTTGTGTGATCCAGGGACTATTGTCAAGCTTCTGAAGCCCCGGTGGGTTTCTTCCCACGCTGCCCATGTGTGGGAGGTTGAGGGTGGGTCCCGGGAGAAGCGGGCAACCAGGGACACTAAAAAGTGCTCTGGCTTTGTCCTGGTGCCACTTGTGGCCTAGCTGTGGGGCAGGGAGCAGAGGCTACACAACATCGCTTCCAGCATTCGGCTGCTGAGCTGTCTGAGAGCACAGCATCCTCCTGCTTCCTATTTTCAAATAAATACATAAATGATTCTAGCGGACCTGGCTCCCCACTGCTCAGGTTCTGTCTGTGAGGAGAAAGCCTCCCTCGTGGGTGCTTTCTGGAGGGCTGCTGCTGAACCTTTAATGCTGTGGCTCCAGTAAGGCAAGGTCACTGCACCAGGCCAGGGCCAGTCTTGCAAGGAGGACTGGTATTTTTACAATAGATTTTTTCCTACTAAATAAAAAAGTGCACTGAAGTGTTTTGGTTTTAGCTCTATTTCATAAGGGAAAGACCAGACTTAGCAATACGAGAGTGGGAAAATATGAAGTATCAGAATTGCATATTGCCTTTATTACAATAAGTGATTAACATTTAACAATCACAGATTTGTGGCCATTTTGGAGGAGGAACATGGAAATATCAGAAATTAATCAAAGTGCACAGAATGCATTCCATCTGAAGAATGGAAGTGGCCACCCTCAAAGGAGCACCTCGGATTTCAAGGCGCTCTGCTTCCACCTCCTCTCAGGAAAGCCAGGGGTCCTGACAGGGGCTGGTGCTGCGCCAGCAGCTTTCTCCAGGAAGCAGACGGACTGAGGGCCTGGTGCAACCAGTGCAACCGTGTTTGGGGAATTTCCGAAGAGATATAAAATATTTTCATTTTCTTATCATCAAGTTGTCCATAGGATCTCACCATTGACACAGAATTTGGAAGAATTGTTTTAAATAAGAGTTTTAGATTTCTCAAAACCGAATCAGATGTCTTGAGAAAAATTTCTTTTTAGGATGGAGAGAGAGTAGAGCTTTTTAATCTCTGCTTCTGAAGCTGAGATGTACAGGTGGGGAGGTGGAGGAGGCAGGACCTGGGCACTCATGGCCGGAAGCAGCTCATGGGCAGTGCGGTGGCAGCTGTGACACAACCAAGTCTCAGCTGTGTCTCAGACAAGACATGCTGGCCACACTCACTGTCGCAGAGAAATAAAAGCAGTGTGGCCAACCTTGAGTTCCTTCAACATCTTCTAGAAAAGCTGCCCAGTACGTCTTTGTAAGTTGGCAAAATGGGGGAGTTGGGTGTGGTGAGCAAATTTGAGAGACACGTATTAATACTTAAAAAGAGGGCAAGCAGAGTCGGAGAGGAGATGATTTTGTAGCCTACCATGCAAACACCCCATGAAAAACTAACAGGACCGACTGAGGTCTGCCAAGGCCTTAGGACGCAGGACTCGTCCTGGCTGGAGCGGGCACCCTGGGCATGCAGCCAGCCTGGCAGTAGCCCGGTACCTACCATCATGGCAATGAGGGCACAGATGTAGCTCTGTTTCATGATGAACTGGAACACGGACACCATGGCGTGGACTTTAACACTTCTCTTGTCTTCCCGGCTCCTTTCCCCTTCAGATTCTTCCTTCTCATACTCCTCATCCTCTTTCTTTTCTAGATGGACAGGTACATCACGTAACTACCATGCAGACAGCTGACATCTACCGACACATCCCAAGCAGTGCAGCTCAGGCGTGGTTTGGGCATGGCCTTTTAGTTCAGACTTCAGGAATTATTTCTAATTAATAAAACCCCTAGAATTCAAATAGAATCCGTAAGTCCTGGGTGGTCAGGTGTATGGTACCCAGCTCAGGAGAGTGCAGGAGAGGAAGTGGAAGGTTCTGGAAGAGAGCCCCAGAAGCTCAGCCTCCTGGCACTCAGGCCTGGGATGCGATGCTCTTTGTAGCCACAGACGGCTCCCCAAGAGACGAGACGGAGTGCCACCCCAGGTTCTGTTGTAAAGGACTGTGGCTTTTGCCACGGACACCTTCTGTCACCTGTCCCTAGGACTGCCAGATGCTGGATTATAACTGCCCAGTGGCTCTACCTGGGTGTCAGGAACTGAGGTCTCCCACCCGCCAGCTTCCAGCAAGACAGCAAGGGCTATAGGGCTAGAGGGTGGGTGGGGGTTTGATGCCATCTCATGAGGGACCTCAAGGTGGACCCAGCTGGTCACACCCAGGTTCCTGCCCCAGAGAAATGTGAGTCACCAGGTAAAATGTCCTCCTGTCTTTCTTGTTCAGATTAACTGGGCTGCACGTAAAGGGCCACAGCTGGGAGTGTGCTAGTACTCTGAAGAATAAGCCACAGAAAAGCCAGCGGCCACCTCTGCCACCCCACAGGGGCCCTGGGGGACCCTCAGCAGGGAAGGGGCTGCTGTGCCTCATCCCTCCAGCACCTGGACCCCAGCCTGACAGTGTCCTGTGCCTCTGCTTGCAATGCTTCTGTCTGTAGTGCTCTCTCTCTCTCTCTCTCTCTCTCTCTCTCTCTCTCTCTTTTTCTAGACAGGGTCTTACTATGCAGTTCAGGCAGGCCTTGATCCTCCTGCCTCAGCCCCCCAAGTGCTGGGATTACAGGAGTGTGTCATGACTCCCAGCTTCTTCTGTGTCTGCAGAGTCAACATCAGAGCAACTTTCCAGATTTGTTTTACTTCTGCAAGTTCAGATTACGGTGTGAATGTGCTTGGGCTGCCTTGGCAGTGGGCAAACGTCAGTGTGCTCTCATGCAGGCAGCATAAAGAGAAGGGGTCTTGGCGATGACCTGCATCCCGGGCCGGCTCCCAGCCCGGTGCCCACTGGAGGCTGCGTCTGTGGCTCTGGGCCGAGGCTCTGAGTGGCGACTGGGGAGCACCCAGACCCTGAGCTCTGCATTGGTGAGTGGGAGCCTAGAATGTCTGTGCATGGGCAGCAGAAGTGGCAAAGCAGTGGCTTCTGACACTGCTGGAGCTCACGGGTGCCACGGGAGTTGGTGTGTGTGTGTGCGTGTGTGCATGCGTGTGTGCAGGGCGGGCTGACCTCGATCCAAGCTCACTGAGAATGTGGGTGACCTGCCAGGTAGCAGGTAGTGGCACTGTCGGGGCTTGGCAGGAAGTACTGAGAAGAATTAGGAAGAACGGGATGTCAGAGCAGGCCAGGCAGGGATGATGTGGGGAGGTCTCTGAGCACGCTTCATGTGCCTGGGGTGAAGATGAGGGGCTCTCAGCTCCATTTTCCCTTTCCTCATTCACTGTCTTGAGCTGCGAGGGCTGCAGTTCCCAGGGAAGGAGCAACGGGCGAGTCAACCAGTGCTCTGCAGAGTGGAGGGGCTGGTGCTGCCCATGTCCACATTCTCCGAGCCATTCCAGACACTTCCGTTTCTAGGTCAGGGCTGCAGCTTAAAGATGCTGGTGTTTAGTTAGATTTTTGTTTCAAGAACACTGTGCAGGGCTGGGGATTTAGCTCAGTGGTTTTGCCACCTGCTGCACAAGCGCAAGGGCCCAAGTTCAATCCCCAGTACCCAAAAAAAAAAAACAAAAGAACACCGTGCAGACTGAAAACAAGTCCGTGGGTAAGAGCTCAGTCCCAGGCACCAATTTATCACCTGAAGAGCTTTCTGTCAACACAATAAAAGGAGACACAATGCAAGATTTGACCTGGCCCTCAGTACTGGGGACACCAGGGCCTCGTCAGGTCTGGGCAACTGTCCCCCACAGGGCCAGGCCTCCTGAATGGAAAAAAGGACTCATTCTTAAAACAGTCATAAATTATCCAGAAAAAGCACTGACTATTGCTGCAATATCAACAACAGAGCACCATACAGATACAGACCTAGATCTATACACACACATGAACATACACATATCCCTGTAGATTTCATGCTATTAAAAGTTTACATGTTTGAAATTTGTTTTGTTTTATTGAGACAGGGTCTTGCTGTGTAGTCCAGGGTAGCCTTGAGTAACTCATTGAGTATCCCAGGCTTGACTTGAACTTGCAGGAATACTCCTGCCTCAGCCTCTGGAGCGATAGGATTACAGTGTGCACCACCATGCCTGGCTAAAACCTTTTGTTTTCCTAAGTTTGCCCCAACTGGCCACTTACTTTGCAGATAAGAACAGGACACAAACAGCAACACACTGGTGCCACATGGAGCCAGTGCTCAGAGACACTGGGCAGGAAGGCGAGATGCCTGCTGAAAGTAATGAAGCAAACGGAGCAAACAGCCAAGGAAAGGCCAGTGGGCCAGGATCACAACTGTGGCCCCAGGGCCCGGGCTCCTCACCTGCAGACCCCTCCAAGGGCTCCCAGCGGTAGTGGGGTGTGGAGTACAGGTCGGCCTTGGCGGGGCCATTCTCCAGGGGCAGGCTTGGGTGGATGGTGTGGTAGTCCACAGGGTTGCCGTTCACCGTCACCAGCAGGCCCTGTGGCAGGGCAGGGAGAGGACAGCTGAGTACAGCTCAGGGTGTCTGTGGGCACCACCCCTCCACACCACGCACCACCCCACAGCCAGCAGCCAATGGGAAGCTGACTGCCAAGTATGCAAACGCTACTGCAAGGTGGGCCGTGTGCAGTCCCCCTCCAAACCCTGTCTGCACAGCGGCAGCAGTGCAAGAGAACCACTCGGTGTCCCCAGGAAAGGCCTGCAGAGGCAGGGCCAGTGTCCCGCCTCGCGCCGGGAGGTCCTGCAGACCTCCCTGCCCACACCAGCCCTGCCCCACACTCCCCGCGGCTCTGCAGAGGGCTCAGGTCTCTGCTGAGATGCCCCCAGGATGCATGCCCACCTCGAAGGCCGCACACCTGGGCTTCCCTCTGTCTCTGGTCTTATCACCATCAGGCTAACACATACATGTACATGCGCACACTGCACACGTGTATTCACGAGCACGCGAGGCTGCTCCTCTAAATTATGCAGTTATCAGCACAGCCACTGCACAAAATGCTTAAACAACACCCCCAGAGACAGACAAGGCTTTCTCAAGGTTTAAATAGACTTTGTGTAGTTATATGCAAGGTTACAGCATGAGTCAGCATTTGTCATAGCAATAAACCAGCTATCATTTCTGCAAGAAAATAACCGAAAAACTTATGGCAATTTTGTACATCCTTAAGTAGACTCAGAGGAGCTCACCCCATTTGTAACTTTCAAGTGACTTACGTAGGCATAAATGATAATTCTAAGGGTATACTAACATCAGATGGTTTGTAGTCGTCTTGGGTCATGGACAGAAGCTGCAAAAAGCAATGCAGGACAGCATGTTAGGAAGCGAGCCAGAAGCGCTGTGGTGCTTACCTCTACAACATTCCCTCCACACAGACTGCGCTCTCTAGCTGGAGGAGGCCAGCACGTTAACGCTGCCATGCAGAGTGTAAGCGACAGGTAACTGAGCTGTATGACACTGTTTACTGGAGCCACTTGCGTGTTTAGCTAGGTTTCATTATGACAGCAACTATGCAGCCACAGAAGTTACTATCTTTTTTAGGTGCTATCTTTTAATGGAATAAGCCACTTGGTTTTATGCTGCTAAAACCCTTAGAGAAATCTATAGAATTCTGAAAGCATTTACTTTTCAAGAAAAGTTTCTTAGTAAAAAAACAAAAAACATTGATTGTACTGAAGTTTGAAGATTATTTTAAGATTTGCATGTTAACACAACAAAATGATTACTACATGATCATGTTTATAAGTTATATTGGTGCCAAATGTTTGGGCTTTCCTCAAATAATTATTAGCACAGCAAATAGGTCTGCAACATTCTGGAGTCTGGACTCAGTTCTAAGTTCTTAGAAGCCACTGGAGGTCCTCAAGAGTCTTTGTGGATGTGGAGTCCATCTATCAGTATCTGCCATACCAGGAACTCAAACTGAGGCACTCAAAAATTAGTTACTTATGAGGTCTTTAAAAACCCATTGTATATTAACATAAATAAATTATTGAGATATCTGTATCTTCAAAGAAAACCAAATGCTGAAAAAACAGTGCCGCTGCCTATACTTGTATAGGTCTTTTAGCGTCTGGCTGGTCTGCCAGGGGAAGTTGCTCCAGTGAGTCCTGCAGAGGACCTGGCCTGGCAGGGGCACGAGGCTGGAGGAAGAGGGCATTTACGTCTCCCTGGGTTGTTACAGATAGCCTTTCCCGGGAGGCCTTGACCGCAGCTGTGGGGAGTCAGTCTGGGTCAGAGCCACAAGCTGCATGAAGCAGCACCAGGAGGGCACTGCTGAGAGATGACCGTCACTGGAACCCGAGCCACACAGTGCATATGCCCACTCCACGAACTGACATCTGCTCATCCCATGGCCTTCAGTGGGTCTCTCAGCCGGGCACCATCCTTCTGGGCAGCAGTGACCTGGCAGCATCACCTGCTGGGCTTGAAGGACCCTGTTTTGCTCTCACCGTCCCGCAGCTAAACGTGGTGTATATGGGGACATGGGGGTCGGATCCTCACTGGGACCCTTGGCAGACTTCCTGCGTGGCCTGCTGGTCACACAGGATATTAAAAAGATGTGTATGTCAAGGAAAGGATTCCAGAAAATGAACATAGCCCTCGGTGAACGATGAGACACTTGCTCACAGATGCACTGTTAGGCAACATAGATGCATCCTTCAGGTGAGATTACCCAGGCCACATGGCAGGTTCTGCCACACACCTGGGCCATGCCTTGCACAGCATGGCACTGAGCTCAGTGCTGCACACACTTGTGACACAGCAGTATCTGTGCATCTAAACATGGGGAAATACGGTCTCATGGCAACAGTGGTGCCCCTGTACAGGCCTTGGCCATGTGTGGGGCTGTGGACTGGGAGAGGCTGGGGGAGCGGGGAGAGTGGTGGCAGCCACGGCAGAATGAACCTCCTGCAGACTCTGGGGCAATATCCATTTGGGCCATAGGACACTCGTCTTAAAAGCACATTTGTTTCTGCCAGCACTGGTACCAATCCGAGTACTGAACAGGGCCGTGCTGCAACATGGCCACAGCACTGGGAGATGGGACACTTTCAGGTCATTATACTCTTGCAGGGCATCGGCCTCTACGTGGACATCATGGACCGGAACACTGTCACGTGGCGGGGCTGTGGCTCCTGCTGGCTGCTGGTTGTTCTCGAGTGACACTGGCTGTCCCGCTCCGCTGTGCTTTGTGTGCTCTCAGCTGCAAAGTGCTCAATCTACAGCCCTCTCTGCGGGGTGGACTGGGGAACAGTTGTGATCGTGAGCACCCTGTCAGGCCTCAGGGTCCCTGGAAACCCAGGGCCTCACTGGGAACACGGCGGCCAAACCCTGTCATGGTCTGCCATCTGGAGACAGGTGCTAGGACAGGCAGCAGTGCCTGCAGGACCCCAGACTCCCTGACAGCTCAGAACCTCTGCCCCCACCCACATCTGTCCCCAAGTCCAAGGGTCTGCTCCTCGATGCACTGGCATGGGGCAGCCAGGGACCTGCCAAGAGTGTAAGAGCATTTGCCTCCATGACTCGGCCACGGTCAGGGATCCACAGAGCTCTGACAGAAGGGAGTTCAAAAGGGTAAACCAACGATCCACAGCCATGTGAGTCATGTACAATGCACCATCTGCGGCTGGTCACTCAGCAGAGGACATCCATACACTGCTCCTTTGTTTGCTGTATATTTTAAATATAGAAGTTAAAAAAAAAGAAACACAGCCCATTCCTCTAGGACTGAGGGATGTCGCCAGAAAGTGCGGACATGAGCAGTGTCCTCACTGGGCTGGGCTGTGGCATCCCCCAGAAGCGCCGGGCACTGAGCCTGCTCAGCCCACCCTCCGCAACCCTGGAGCAGCCTGGGTTGACTCTGCTGTCCTAGCCCCTCTGCAAGGGTAAAACACGAGCAAAAGCAAGCGGGCGGCTACCTTCCTCTCGTCGGTCGGGTAGTGGGCCGCATACCACAAGCTCCGCCGCCGCTCCGCCGAGTGCTGGCTGGGGCTGTCACCCAGGGCGCAGTCCTCATCCTTGGCCATCTCATCTGGCACCTAGAACACACAGTCACAGCCTGGGTGGGAGGGGCCCACCTTCACCCACTGTCGCTTTTCAACCTGATGTGTCCTCCACATGGGATGCGATGGGCGCAGTCTCAGAATAACGAAAATGCTGTCTGGGGCTCAGTACAGACAGGGATGTGAAATGTTCCCCAATCCCCGAGAAGCCCCAGACCTCCTCAGTGTGCCCTCCAGGGAAATGGCCCGGCTTTGCAACATGAGCTCTGTGGCCAGCTCAGAGCTTGTGCGAGCCTGCTGACCTCAGCTCAGCACCTCCAGCCGGCTGTACGGCAGAGGCTGCATGCAGAGGGAACAGGAGCCTGGGGCTTCGAGACCTTCCCAGAAGAGGGGCCCCACAAGAAGGGCATCCACTCGTCGATGGTAGTGGGCGGGAGAGCACTGGGTGTCACTGCCCATCCCTGGGTTCTGTGTGCCAGGGAAGAATGCATACAGGACGTGCTCCTAGTTCCCAAGGGGGTGCCATCTGGGGTGTACAGCAGAGGCAGCCCTTTCCCTGCTCCTGGAGCTGGTGGTGACAGCGAGTGCTGGGCACCTCCAGGGCTGGCCCAGAGCGGACAGCAGAGACACCGGCACCCGCCCTTGTGAAAGGGCTTTGCACTGGGCAGTCCTGCCCGCCCAGTCTGACCGCGTGATCTGAGGCTGCTTAGAGTCTCGCAGGGCCAGTGTCTGAGGTGAATTGTGAGTTAATGACATTCTCAACTCATGGCAGCTTGCTGGGAGGCGAACCCACCACCAGTCAAGGAGCATCGGCAGGACGTGAACGCTCCATAGCTGCCGCTCTGTCTTTTTAAACATGTGTGATGGACCTTCGGCCCCACACCCAGTTAATGGCCAGCATTTTTCAGGAAATGTGCCAGGTCCCGTGGAGGGTGATTCGGTCAGGGTTCTGCCTCCCGACACTGTCTCACTCTCTCCTCTGCCCGGCCCCCTTACGATGTGGACCCCTTGGGTGTGGACACTGGGTCCTGCGACCAGCGCTGCTGCTACTGCCCGGGTGCCCAGCCCTGTCCCTGCCACCCCTTGCTTCCCAGACAGCTCATGGGTGCGACCACAGAATACGCCAGGGCCTGGGCGGAGAGGGAAAGCCACAGGCAGGGCCTCCTACAGCCACAGCGCCTGTATTTCCGTAATGGTAAGGAGTTACTCAGAAACAGTTCCCACCATACATTTTCATTTCTGTATACCACTTTATTTATGGACGTATACATATTCATATGCACAATGAATGATAAAATATATGGTGACTGTTTAAATTTTTAAAAACTTATTAGAGTAAAAAGTTGTTACACTGCCATTAATCTCCCTCAAAATGCCTTCTCTCTCTTGGAATACATTTGCCCCATTGTTCTTGTGACTTTCTGAAACAGTTCTGGAGTCCTTTTATTGTGAGTCTTTACAAGGTGTGATTATAAAATTAGCGTGAACGCCGCTCCTGACTACCACCCGACAGATGGTAAACACACGGCATAAATACGTGGCGCTGCGTCATCATCCACCTCGCTCAGTAGATGTGGTGCCGCGCGACTTCCAGCTCTTCCCCAAACTGAAAATGGCCGTGAAAGGGAAACGTTCTGAATAAATTTAGGACATCAAGGCAGCCAGGACAGCGCAACTACAGATATTCACAAAGAGGACTCCAGAGCTGCTGCAGAAAATGGCAAGGATGATGGGATCAGTGTATTCAAAGAAAGGGGGAGGATTTTGAGGGGAATTCAGGCAATGTGTCTTTTACTGCAGTACTCTTTAGAAATTTAAATGTTCACTGTATTTTAAAATCACACTTCCTATGTTAGTGAAGGGAGCAAACATAATGACATTTTACAGGGCTTCCCTGGCACAGTCAAATTTCCTAAGAGCTAGAGAAATGTGACAGCAGATGACAGGGACCCCTTCTGACCTCACAGAGGAGCTGGACTGTAGAAGCATCCTCCAGGCCCCCAGGAAGATGCTCTTTGCGCATCCTGCTAACTCCTGTGGGTGGCGGTGGCCCTGTACGTGACCCCAGGATGGGCCACATGTGCCACACAGGCAGAAAGACGGAAAGATGGTGGCTCTGGCAGGGCGGGACAGAGACCTGCGCCTCGCCCACCCTCAGTCATGTCCCCATCAGGTGCCATCGAGTTCTCCCAGTCTGCGTTTCCCTGAGGAAGTGTGGGTCCTGCCTGCTGTGGGCGCGGTCAGCTGGCCTTGGACAGCATCTGCTGTCTGACTGATGGGTGAGTGTGTGTCTCGAGCATGGCAGGTGGGTGTGAGGACAGGACAGAGCAAGGAGGGAAACTGCTCCAGGCCTAGGCAGGAGTGAGAAAAAGGCAACAAGAACCGCAGGCCTTGGCTCACCAGCCTCCGAGCTGCTTCTGCCATGAGTGGCGCCCCTTGCAGGTGCTGAGTGGGGCAGCTCTGGCCCAACCCAACCCTACCTGGAAGCTGAGTTCCTCACAGTCACAGGGAGACACAAGAGGGCCCAGGAGAGAGGCCACACACTTCGTTCTCCCTCAGAGGCTCAGGGCTCCTAGTGCTCCCACAGGGACAACCTTGTTCCCCCGAGGCCCCTCCCACCGTGCAGGCTGCAGGCACCAAGGTCCTCAGGCTGGAGCAGGCCTGGGAATGCCCACCACGGTGGAGAAAGGGCCGCGGGGTCCTTGCCACCTTAGCTGTTTGTCTGACATAGCTGGATTCTGATTTACACCCATGGGTAAGTTTATGATTTCAGGAAAAGGGGCCCCTGTAACCTCCTCATTTTCCTCATCTGTGAGGTAATGATCCTTGCTCTTCAAGGGGATTTAGGGATTGAAGGAGACAAAGTCTGTAAACAGCCTAGAGTATTACCCATACTTAGTAAATGCCCAGTAAAAACGAACCCTCAGCTCTCTTCCCTGCCAGCGATTCGTGGCGACCCCGAGTGGCACTCGCACAGGAAGCCTGTCCTTGCTGACCAGATTCTGCCTCCCTCACCCTTGGCAGCATCAGGCACCTAGACCGGAGCGCTGCAGCGGGGCGGCGTGGGGGCAGTCAGCAGGGGTCGCAGGGAGGCAGAAGGGACAGGCCACTCCCTGGGAGACCCAGGCTGCTCTGAGACCCTGGACCTTACGAGGGGCTCCTGGAGCCAGATTCGGATCAGTGTGGCCAGCGTGTAGTACATGACCAGCAGCAGGATGGGGTTGGCGTGGTGGTACCAGGACAGGTCTGGGTTGACGATGATCTTCCAAGTACTGGAACAGTCGGTTTGGATCACTGACTTGATACCAAACAGCCTGTGCAAAAACAAAGAAAATGGCTCAAGCTGTCTGTCAGAGGCTGCCCCGCCCTGGCCCAGGTGCAGAAGTCCAGCATGACATAATGAATGCATGCAGGCCCATGTGATGTGCATGCAATCTTCACTCTCTTAAAACATGCGTGAGTAATGTGTAAGAGTAATGCCAACATTAGAGTGATGATCTTCATACTGGCTCAAAATCCAGCTAACAAAATTCTCGCACACCTTTCAGAAGTGCACATTTTAATTGCCAATTAGCCCTACTAAAACCCTGCAATACTGAAATGCCAAGTATGTGGTAACATGTTACCAAGTCCAGCTAAATGAGCAAATATTTTGTTTCTGGCTGGACTTAGCATGAGCTAGTCAGCTAGTGTTGATATTATGGGGCAAATATTGAAATTGGACATAGTTCTGTAGTTCGGCTATGAAAGTCAAATACTAAGCAGAATTTCTGTAAGATATATTTCTGTCAAATTTCATTTATGGGCAATTTGATTTTTTCAAAGCTTTGTAATTAATCGATTACTTTGAAAGACATCTTTACATGGCTTGTTAAACTTTGAAATGGTTTATTTTTATTTATTTATTTATTTTTTAGTACTCGGGATCAAACTTGAGACCTTGTGCTTGCGAGGCAGGCACCAGAACCACTAAGCTAAATCCCCAGCCCTGAAATGGTTTATTTTTTAATGCTGCTTTCCCCTATAAATCAGAATGCTTTCGATTATATAGTGAGGAAATGTATAAAATATGGCTTATTTAGAATTCATTTTGATGTGCAGTTTAAGGCAAGATGCTACTAAATGAATAAAACTTTTACATCCTAAATGCATTCCATGCCTTTCTATTGTTTGCATCTTCTATACATGAACTTCCTTTAATTTTTCTCTCACATTCTATATTCACTTATGAGACATCAAAGATGGTATGTTTTCCTTCATAAAACCTCTCAATGTTATAACTGTTCTCTATCACAAAGCAAATGCAGTGATACCAAACAAATATCAAAGTAAGATAAAGAGAAATTTAACTTTCTTCAATTATATTAGAAAAAAACAGCATACTAGAACTTGTTTTTACTATAGGACTTTTTTCTTAAGTCCAGGAAGATTTTTTGTAGTTAGCTTCTGAAAGAAAAAAGTACAAAGTATCACACTGAATCTCATTAATATATACAGTTAATACATTAATCTTAAGCAAATTAAATATATAAAGAAAAATCCTTTAATACAAAAGATTCTACTCAGAATAGTGGAACTTTCTGACCATGTTTTTTACAGCCCTGTACTGAAGTGTAATTTCTTGCAGAATGAAAAAAGCTCTTAGATTTAAAATCGGATGGGCTTTTAGGTTAATGTAAGTGGTCGGTTCTAGTTTCCACATCCTCACACCTGGCACCTCAGCTAGAAATGATCTCATCCAGCTGCGGTTTACAAGAGCCCACTTCACCCACCAGAAATTTAATGGTAACTTTCCACAGCTGTTTGTACACTGATCTCTGCATCCCATGAGGACTTCAGGCCACCTCCACGGTCACACCTTCTCCACGGGGCCCTAACTCCTCCCGGCGCGCCTGGCACGCATCCACACGCACACTGAGGGTCAGACTGCTGTTGTGGCACCAGGTGTGAGATCTCATGCAAATGTGTGGCAGCCACAGTGCACACCCGATGTTTCCCACAAGGAGCACTCCCTAATGGAGAAAGGGCCCTGCCCACTTTCACCCGACTGAGCACGAAGGCAGATGGCGGTCCACCCTGTGGGCTCCCCTCAGTGCACTCCACCAAACACACACCCAAAAGTATCTGGGGAAACATCTGCACCTACATTTCTGCACACATTCCAACTCTTACTGGTCATTATTTGCGACAGAATGCAGCCCAGCGGTTATTTGCACAGCACTTCCATCGCAGTAGGTATTCCGAGTAACCGAGAGATTATTCAGAGCATGGGGGTCATGCCTCTACTCTGCACCTTAGACAAAGGACCTGGGTGGCCAGAGAGCGGGGATCTGCAGGGTCCTGGAACCCTGCCCCTCAGGCATGCAGGCCTGCATGTCTGTGTGTGAGCGAATCAGTCACTAGCACATTTAGTCGATGATCTTCACTCTCCCACAGCAGTGGGACCCGGGCCGTGGCGTGGTCCACCCCACTCAGTGCTCACTGGAGACAGGAAGAGGAGGCCTTTCCCTTCTCTGCATCCTGAACGTCCCTCGTCCACGTGGTAGCCCAGGCCACCTCATTCCACTGAGAGCCTGTGGGTGTTTGTTAAGTGACTGCCATTCTGGGCAGGCACTTGCGAGGGGGTCTAACAGCGCTGGGGCTGGGGCGTGAGCATCTGGACACAGAAGGACAGTTTTGGGACAATCTTACCCTAAATGCAGAAGGCCTTCCAAATCCAGCAACTACCCAAGGGAGGCTGAGGGTGAGCCTGGCAACGTGGTCCCCACGGAGACAGATGGGCCCTTAGGGCACGGCCCATCTGCTCTGCTGTCCTGGAGCATGAGCCGAGGTCCCCGAGAGAGAATGGCATCTGCAGCCCCATGACAGCCGCACCTTCTTTCTCCCAGACATGAAAGGGTGAGCTCCGGGGCTCTAGGCTTTACCCTAAAAGCCAGCCACGTGGGTCTTACTATCCTTACCCATCCTCTTCTCACCAGTTGTGACTTTTCTGGGGTTGTCATCTCAAGAATTGGGGGTGCATGTACCAGGTCGCTCCACCTAGTCCTAGGCCATGCAGACCCAAGGAGCAAGACAGGGAGGCTTCAGACTCTCTGAAATCTCCACACCACAGCCCCCAACCCCAACTGATGAGCGCAGCACCCTCGTGAGCCCTCATCTTCCAAACACTGGAGACCTTAGGGGACACTTCAGATCTAAACCAGAGCATCCTGCCTGTGGCCACCAAAAAGCTTCTGTCCGTCTCAGTGTGCAAAATGCCTTTAGTCTCTCTCTGAGAGCCACCAATGTCTTAGGCCAGGCAGGGCTTCGACTCTGATACTCAGGACTGTAGCTTCCGGTTCCAACTGCGCCCTCTGATTCCTGTCTCTCTCTCAACCTCTGTGTGTCCCTTCCATCATGATCAGCCAGGGTACCAGCTGTGGCCCAGGAGTGCAGGATTCTATTACAGCCACAGCCTGTCCTCGGAGCCCTCGTGCTCATTTATGACATGCTTTGTGCTGTGGGCATGCTTTCTTCATTCCTCACAGGTCATTACAGCAGCCGGAAACTGATGCCCGCCTCTTCCTTCCTGTGGCGTCATCCTGCCCCTTTGAGTTGCTGCTGCTCATCTGAGATGTGGGGACACCTGCCTGCTAGGCTGCAGCCACAACTGTCCTGGAGTCACATTGCCCGGCTCTGAACTGAGGCACTGAACTGAGCACGTAAGACTTAGCTACACCCGAAAGTCACCGTCCTGGTGGGAGAAGGCACTAATGGTCAGCAAAGTTCCTGCTTTTAAAAGAGAAAGGGAGTAGAAGGCGTGGTCTGGGCTGCAGACACACTGGACCTCCTAGCACCTCCGGGAGACACTGCTGTTGCTCGAAGCCCAGCAGCCATGGCTTTAGGCGGGCTTGGGCAGTACGAAGAGGGCGAGGACGAGGCCAACAGGAGCCGCTCTCGTTCCCTTAAGCACATCCCGGCCATCTACAGCTGATGTTGCTCTTGTTCTCTGCCAGCCGCATAGGAGGATCTTGAACTTTCCCCTCTGAATGGACCAATCAGCAAGTGTGGGCCGCAGACCCTGCCTCTTACTCTGAGAATCCAGGCGGCACGGCCTCCTGTGGTGGCCCTGGGCGGAGGGCCTGAGGGGCGGGCCCGCTGGGACCCCTTGGGTGTGAGCCCTTGGAAGGCCCCGGGACGCTGTCCCCAGCTCCCTCCCTGCACCCCGATAGCCTTGCCCCTCTGCACTGTGCCGTGCCCTCGACTCTCCAGGACTGTGTGCAGATGATCCCCTTTCCTTCATACACTTGGCCTCCGTCAGGTATTTTGGTACCTTGATGAAAAGCTGACCAACACGTCACGTTTATAATTAAACCATAAGGTTCCAAACCCAATAGGAACAAAACAGAAGCCAACCTGGGTGATCCCTGTCAGATCCTGCGGCAGCGCTTTGCTCGGGTTATGTACAAGATGCACTCCCTGCACTGAGGAGAAAGAGGCAGTCGGCCAAAGGACTTTGCTGAGCTGCCTTCCTCCCAGGCCCATGCACCTGCAGCTGCCTCTCGGGGCTCTGTGTGCCTCCCCGCCCTGCAGAGCCCGTCTTCGCCCCTTTCTCTCCCGCTCCAGAGCACTCACAACGTCTCGCCACACGTGGCCGATGTGACTTGGCAGGACACTGGCTCCCAGGTGCACGCGGTGGCAGATTTATGAAGGGACCACCTGCTTCAGGGTCACACCTGCTCGGTGTCTAGTAACAGGAACCTGCAGTGTGCGGGAGATGCGGAACGCTGGGACTGTGAGACTGACGCCACGCTTCAAACATGATTTAACTGTGGGGAAACACGCAGTTTCAGGGACACAGCCCAGTGGTGCTGACTCCGTCAATACTGAGCAAACAATATCCAGAATGCCTCCATGCTGCAAAGCCAAAACCCTGGGCTCACTCAACTGTTCCCCGTCTTCTCTTGCCAGTTCCTGGGAGCCACTGGTCTACTCTTCTGTCCGAATTTTCCTCCAGGGCACCCGAGAGAACTGGGATCAGAGCACGCATCTTGTGGGACTGGCTCATTGCTCTGGGCACGGCGCCCACAAGGGTGACTGTGTGACAGTGCGTGTCAGAGTTCCGTATCACCCGAGGCGTGGCTCGTGTTCCATGGTGCGCGTACCCACACTTCATTTATCCTCCATCCAACAACAGGAGCCTCCACACTTCACCCTTGTGAACAGTGCTGTGATGAACACAGGTGTAAAACATCCCTTGAAATCTTGCTTTCAACTCTTTCAGGCATATAACCCGGAGTGCAACTGCTGGATCACAGGGCAACTGTACCCTTACTTGCTGGGAACTGCTTCCTGCTTGGGGCAGTGGCAGCGCCTTCCGCATTCCCACTCTGGTGCACCATGCCCTTGCCAACACCTGCTATGCTGTGCATTCTGTGGGTGTAAGATGAGACACCAGCACTTTCAATTTAGCCTTTTCTCCCCAAGAGCCTTGAGCCACTGGTGACAGGGCTCTCACAGGGAGGCCACTCTGTAATTAAGTCAGCATCAGGGAGCGAGCGAGAATGGGCATGTGTGCAGCTAGGCTGATACACGCCGAAGGCAGGTGTGAGACCTGCTTCTGAAGCCAAGAAACAGGTTCCTCCCAACTGACATAAAGTGGCCTCAATATTTTGGGAAAATGACCCTCCAAAGAAAACATTTTAATCATCTCCTCATTCTTAATTGAAATGGAAGGGAAGCAGCACAGCGGAGGCGGAGCGCTCACAGGCCAAGGACTTGCATGGTGGCACTGGTGAGGGTGGGAGGCCAGTACCGTGCACACAGTCAATCTCCCCAGAGCAGGGCTTGGTGCCAGACCCAGGTGCCGTGGTCCCCATGGGAATCCCCATGTTGAGCCTTGAGCTCAGCATCTCAAGGCCACTGTCACTGACAGAGACAGTTTCTTTGCCTGCAGGGAGTGCTGAGTAGCTGGTGGCCGTGGAAGAGGGAATGGGACACCTCGTTTCTATAGGCAAGTCCAGGCCAAGCAAGGTACCTGTGGGGATACTTGCCTCTGCCCGCGCCCTCTCAATGACCCCTGCTGCCCCAAGATCGTTGTCTGCTTCAGATGAGGCCCTGCAGAGACACCCACAAGTGACCACCAAAGCCTCCCGGTCACCCAGACCCCTATCTTAGGTGGACTGGAGTAAACTGGTTCATTTACCACTAAGTACTCTACCAGACGCAGTCCTTTCTGCCATGTTTTGAACACGCAATGTACGGCAGACACAGAATGAGACAAGATAGTGCAGATTTAGAATACTAGCAAGCAGCCATCGGAGAGTGTTTGCTGTCAAATACGAAAACAAGGACACAGAAACTGTCCAGATATCTGCTCTGTTTTTCTAGCTTTCCTTCCCCCTCCATTTCATTGAGCTATGTACATAATGTCATGCTGGAAATTCGCTCAAGACTGAATGGCTACACAGGAAACCCCTAGCTTCTCACACGAATCACTGACATTCCCAGTTATTTCCCCTAGAACTCAATTCTGACCAGCAGTATCTTAGTGCAGATTCCATCACAAAGATCCAGTGGGCCTTTCTATAATAACCTCCTCGGAGAAAACTAGCAGTTACTCACTGCTAGTGTAATGTTAGTGTCGGAAACTGACAGATTCCTAGGAAATGCAGCAAAACTTCTCCCGTCAGGCTTAACTGCTCTCTGCTCTTATCTCATCACCCAATTTTAGAATGCTGGGCCACATCAACTCTTCTCCCCCAGTGCTGTCATGGAACTCACCATGTTGACTTTCTGGTGAGCAGAAAGCAAACCCAACCCATCTCAAGCATGGCATGGGCTGCTCTGGAGGCCGACAGGCCTGCCTCAAGTCACAGGTGCTGTAGGGCTAACGAGGACCGTAGCCATCAGTGACTTGACTTCTCCACTCCTGAACCCACCTCCACACCCTGTCCTGCTTTCTTCTGACTTGCTCAAGTCTTCTGACTTGACTACAATGAAGAAAATAGCTAGAAGTAGAAGCCAGGGCACCTGGAAACTTTATTGCCAATCGATTGCAAATTCCACTGCTTTGTTGCTAATTACTAGATTTTAGGTGATGAGGTACATGACACCATGCTCACAGAATAACATCACAGCACACAACAGCTGCCTAAGAAACCCTGCTA
The DNA here is from genome assembly GCF_000247695.1 of Heterocephalus glaber. Next base: position 18,945,660 of record NW_004624770.1, read on the forward strand.
TTATGAATTAAAGCATAAACTTGGCTTATGCCCGGGTCACGGTTTAGTACTATATCCATGGCACTGGCAAGCATAAGTATTCATGTGTCCTCTTACGCCGAAATAGAAAGCAACCCCTCTCAGTGAATCGGGCTCCAGAGGGCTGGTGAGGCTGAGCAGCAGTGGGGGAGGCCACAGTGGGTTGGGAGGGTGCACAGAATCAAAATCACTGTCCTGTGTGTCATGATTAATGTCAGGATGTTCACCAAGAGAGATTTCTTTGATCTTGGTAATGTGGTCAAAGAAAGAAAGAGCTCAGTCTGCACTTGGTTTCAGATTGGCCTCAGCAAAGCATAGCTTCTACTGCGGCCCATGAGCTCTCTTACCCACCCGTGCTCTGTGTTAGTTTCTTATGCTAAACAAAGAAATGCTCTGCACAGAATGAACACCTCCCAGGCCAAGAGGAAGGTGGGGTGGGGAGGTGGCCAGCAGTCCTGTGGCTGACACAAAGTGTGGGAGTCCATGCTGTCCAAGTCTAGAATGGGGACAGTCTTCGGGGACAGTCAGCGATCCTCAACAGGTGAAGTCCCCGCTCAGGGGAAAGCAGAATTTCTTGAGGGCTCTTTTCACACAGCGCCCACCATCCTGGCCCAGAGTCCTGCAGAGTGCTCCAGCACCCTTGCTGACTGGCACGAGGGGTAAGGGAACAGGTCCCAAGGACACTGCATTGTCACCAGCAGGTCAGTCTTTGCTTCAGACTCCTGGGGCAGCAAGGAAGAGTGAGAACCACTAGTGGAGGGTGTCAAAGTCTCCCCCGACCCAAACTGCAAAGTGAAACCAAGAGGCCCCAAATCTAACTGTGGTGGGTGCAACAGAATTAACTTGTATTTGTGAATGAAACCAGGGACCACTGTCGGAAACGTCTACGTCGTTAGGTATCCACAGGAAGCAGTGTTTGTGCCACGCATCACTTTAGGAAATTTCCTCAATGTCAGACAAGTATCTCTGTGTCAGCAAGATTCTATGCCCTTTAAAGTCTCTTTCCAGCGAGCCTCCAGATTTCTTGTGGCATGCCATCGATGTGGATATAATGCTGCCTTTTACACATGAGGTTTTGCTACTCTGGCTTTCAATTCCTCCCCTTCCTGCTGAATTGCATCATATGGAAAACACAGCCAATGTTTAACCATCCTTTTTCATTAGTTGCTTATTTAGACTTTAAACATGTTTCCATGCCAAACCTGTGGACATGGTTCTGTGTGAGAGAAAACTGTAATTTGACAGATTTCATGCTACGTTGTTTTTTCAAGCTCAGAAAAACTGCATCCAGTCTCGAGTCTCCTGAGCTTTACATCATGCCTTTGAAGATTGTGGGGCACATTTATGTCTTAACTACTTGCCAATTTTCTGTAATTGGGTTTTATGCTATATTTACACTAAATCGTATTCTGTCCAAAGGACGATTTCGTACCCAGTAAAAAGTGTGCTGTATGCAGAAACATAGTTGTGGACAAACTGAGGCCACTCCAAGTAGTGATTATAGGCGCTATTTCTTTGCTGTCACTTGACGGGTTCATAATGAATACTGGATTCTGTGAGTATTTTAACTGCTGATCTCTTTTCCTTGCCTGAACATAGCTCTGCAAGAAATCTGAGTCAGGACCAAGACTCCCAGGACCAGCTGACCTTCCAAGCCCCTGTTCTGCTTTTTATGACAATAAGACCTCACTCAACCTGTAAGCTTTGAAGCTTTCTGTAATGGAAGATACAACATAAGAGGAAGCAAATGGAGGTACTTTTGTCACACACAAATCAAATTTCTCCTAAGTTGCAATGATATCAATAGGGGCTTAAATATCTCATTTTAAAGTCCTTGATGTTGATGGACAATAAAGCTACAACACAGAAGAGAAAGACACCGACAGCAAGTGCTTTCCCTGATGAATCAGGTCCTGCAGTAACCACAGTGCCATAAAAACTTCAGGAAATCTGCCATGATTCCCACTACACATGTAGATTTGAGGCTCCGATGACTGGAAAGGCAGTGAGTGGTGAGGCTCACAAGTCAGGTGGGCTGGCTTCAGATCATCACATCACTCTGTGGATATTACTACTTCCTGCCAACAAATCTGAAAATTTACATAGGAAGGGAAAGTCTTTGGAAGATTCAAACTCCAAACCTGAAGAGGAAAGAGACAACCTTGACAGTCTTAAATCTATGAAAGAAACTGAATTTGTGGTTAAAACCTTTCCCATAAGGAAAATCTTCAAGTCCCTAGTTTTACTAGTGGATTCTGCCAAGCATTAAAAAAAGATAATACCCATACTACATCAGTCTTCCAGATTGCTGAAAAAAATATTTTCCAAGTCATCTTAGCATCATCTTGATGCCAAAGATAATCCACTGAAAGAAACCTACAGATCAATATCTTTACAATGATGAATGAAAAAATTCTAAACAAAATTTTATCAATTCAAATCCAGCAATATGTAACAAGGCTAATATCTTTTTTGCTGTTTTTCTGGAGATTCAACCCAGTGTATCATGCATGATAAGCACATGCTCTAATCTTGAGCTAGAACCCACACCCCAGGATAATCCCTCATGGCCAAGAGAGATTTATCATGGGAGTAACAAGGTGACTTAAAATCTGGAAGCAGCAATTCACCATATTAACAGACTAGAAAAGTTAAAAAAGCCAGATGATTTCAATATGGATTGGAAAAAATGTGTGTTAAATCTGATCTTTGTGGGTAGAATTTCTCAGCAAATTGATGGGAATTTTTATCAACTTGATAAAGGACATCTGTGAAAAACCTATTAACATCATACTTAATAAAGACAGAGTAAATGCTTTCTCCCTGAAAGGGAAAATAAAACAAGGGTACTCATTTTGACCTCTTCAACACTGGAATTTCTAGCAAGGGTGATAAGAAATAGAAATAAAAGGTGCTAAGTTTGAAAAGAATGAAGGTAAATTGTCTTTACTTGTAGGTGAGCTGGTCTGTGTAGAAAACCAGATGGAATCTACAAAAAAGTCTTGTACAATCAATGCAAAACCAATGCAAGTGTGTAACAAAGTGGCAGGATATAGGATAAATATACAACATAATTATATTTTTATATTATCAGCAACAAATAGTCAGAAATTTAAAATTACCATTTTCAACATCATTCATATTATGAAATACTTAAGAGATAATGGTGACAACAGACATGAAAGACCTAGGCACTAAAAATTAAAAATAAATTGGAAAAGCTCCATGCCATATGCACAACCTAGAAAGTCTAATGCCAGACTTTTGTAAAGAATCAATGCAATCCCAATCAAAGCCCTAGCAGGTTTTCCTATAAAATTGAAAACATATTTAAAATTTATGTGGAGTCATAAGGTACTCAGAATAGCCTTAATGACTATGAATTTTAAAAAATAAAGGATTAACTACACAAACATGACACAGTGCCATAAAAACCAATGATGCAGAATACAGTCCATATTTAAACCCAACCACACTTAAACAGACACTTCATTTTTGGGGGGTTTTTTTTGGTACCAGGGATTGAACTCAGGTCCTTGCAAGACACTTCATTTTTAAGAAAGGTATAATGGTGATGCTGAAGAAATTCTTTTCAATAAATGATTCTGGAATAACACAACATCATATTTTTTTGAAATACTACAAAATTTCTAGAAAAAACATAGAGGAAAATTTTGTGAACTGAAGTTTAGCAACAATTTATGAAATACCATACCAAAAACATGATTGATAAAAAAACCAAATCGACCAAGTGGACTTCACTGAAATTAAAAACTCTGTTCTAGCACTATTTAGTTAAGAGGATGATGTTTCACAGAGTGAGGATATTTCTGCAAAAATACATACCTGACAAGTGATAGCTGTCATATTTATCTAAACAGCTTTCAAAATTTAATACCAAGAAAACAGTTCTAATTTTTAAAAAAGTAGCTAAAGTATTTTAAAAGACTTCTTTTAAAAATACTGAATCAGCTCATGAAAATATTCTTAGCTTTATTAGTCATTAAGGGAATGCATATTAAAACCACAGTGAAGTCTGAGAACCACAGGTGTGAACCTGGAAGAGACCAACTCCATCACCTTGAGTGACAATGTGTAGGGCGGAAGCTGTCAGGGGCAGCTCTGCACAGAGCAGAGCAGGCTCACCAGGAGGAGTGAAGGGAGACAGACGTACTTCTGACTCCAACCATGCCCCTCCCAGAGAAGAGCAGGTATTACACGATTCCATTTATGTAAGCTCCTCGAAAGTGTAAGTAAATCTAGGTACAGAAAGCAGACCAGTGGTTTCCTGGACACTGGACAGGCAGGAGAAAGACAGGAGAGTGTCCCAGCCAGGAACAGGCCAGGTGGACCCATCATCTTGATTCTGAGGATGTTCCATGGATGCTTCTATGTCAAAACTTATCAAAATGCACACTTTGAATATGTTCAGCTCATTCCATATCGACCATACTTCAGGAGAGCTGTAATGAGTAACCAGCAAGTTTCTGAGAACATTTGCCAAATCCTCTTAGTTTCCTCACAGAAACTCTGATGAGAAAAATCAAAGCATTTGGTCCTTGTGCCTGAATGAATGTCTCATGCTTGAGTCATAGTGACCTGGAAGTGACAAGCAGACACGACGGTGGGAGTTACTGCATAAACAACAGCCACAACCTCAACAATCCCAGCAGAGACAAGGCAGCACACTTCTGTGTGTTTATTCTTAAAATTCTTCAGGGGGCAGCCAAATTGGCTCATCTGTAATAGAACTGAAGAATTAATGGGGTGTTGCTGCAATCAGTTAAAATCCAGAGCAGAGATGAAGATTTTAACTAACAAACAGGCTGGTCACACATTCCAATAAAAAGCTCGATGGTTAAATAATTGTTTTGCTCTAAAATGCCTTCCCCAAAAGATCTCTTTAAATTTCTTTTTTCCATACACTGTTATCTTAACTTGAAGGAACAGTCAGTGTTTCCACCACAAGAAATTCTACCATCACTAATTTGCTATTTGTTTTCACAGCTGAAAGAACCTCCATGTATTACCCAGACATTGTTTTGGATATGTCCATTAACAATGACTGTTTGGGGCATATTTAGAAGAACATATACTAAACTATGAGACATCTTTATTCCCTTTCTGATTTTGAGATTGTGTCATATACCAAACCTTCACTGGAGCCTGTGGCGGGTCAGACAGGATACCCAATACCAAGGCAACCCAAAGGTAAGTTAGATGCAGGCAGGAGCCTCAGCTGCTGGGAGATCCACCAGCAGGGCTCTGTGCCTGCATCCAGAAGCTGCGTATCCCTAGGGCCCGCTCTGTCCTCACCCAACAGGCCTGGCCAATGGGTGCCTACTGATGCCATGACTAGGGGTCTCTTTCACCTGGGTTCAAATCCAGAGCTCCTGGACCAAGGTGAGGGAAATGCAGAGGCTGGGGATCCCGAAGACGTCTGGCACCAGGAAGTGTGAAGGAATTGCTCACAAATACTCCAGGAGGGAAGTGGGGGCATGTTATAGGGTGGGCGCACAGTTTTGTGAAGGGGATCATGCTTAACACAGCTAATACAGGCACGAGCGAGGCCAGAAGTAAGGTAGATTCAGGTCAGGTCCCAATTTCATCCTTCAGTAAACACGCTGCTTAGCCACTGCAAGCTCTGGTACTGCCCTTTCCCTTTGAAAAATGCACTTAAAAAGTAACAGTACCTCTTAGGATAATTAAGTAAGATCTAAAATATACTAATCCAAGTGTCCACAGAGTAACTGAGAGAAAGATTATAGTATTTTCTAAGGCAGGCAAACAAACACTAAACTTATGTTACCTAAAACCAAAATTCATGTTTGAACTCAGAGTTTAAAAATAAGAGACGAGGGCTGGGGATTTAGCTCAGTGGTGCCACCGCCTGCCTCGCAAGGACAAGGACCCGAGTTTGATCCCTGGTACCAAAAAAAAAAAAAAAGAGAGATGGGATGTATTATTCTTATATGTTGTAATTAAAATTCTAATCAAATGTGGAAAACTTAACTATTAAGACAACTTAATTTAAAATTTATTTAACAAATATCTCTCTTTACAGTTATTATCTATAGGCACTGCTTTACAAATATTAATTCATTAAATATTTACAATAAGCTTATGTAAAGGTATTACTACAGTTTTTGCCATTTATGTGCATTATATATATGCATGTATTATTGAAAAACATACATATATACTTAAAACTTCATCTTGATTTTATTTAAGGAACATACTTTGTTTTATAGAAAAAATACCAAGGAAAAGAATTAAATGGAACTAAACTTTCCAGAGACAGAGCCAATTCTGTGGACCAGCGATACAGGGACAGTGGCTGGACTTTTCAGAGAAGCTGGAGGAGGAGTTTCTATGTGAGACTGGATTTTACTAGGCTACCGGCCTCCACATAAATTGGAAGTCAATCAGTACAGAAAAACTTATGAACCCTCACATCTAAAAGTTTGCTTAATAACAAAAATCACACTGTGTTTCCCACACAAGCACCAGGAAGAAGGAAACAAGAACTCAGACTGTCCCTGACTTCCACGCACCGGAACCCTGTGCATGTCAGTGGTACCACCCCACATGGTCCGGACCACGTCCCATTTTCAAGGCCAGCCCCCTAAACTGAGAAACGGCCCCCAAAGTGTCAATTAAGAAGCAAACGGAGTCTCTGAAGAGCACACTGGACATGAGCTGAAATCACTTAACTTCCTCCAAAGTGAAGGCTATTTACTACTGTAGCTATATTCGACTAGGAGGCAGAAAGCTAACCTTGAGTTTCCTAAATAAGTAAATAATATAAACACATCATTTTTCTAAAGCCAAATCTAAATATTGGCCCACTCTGCACTGAAGGGACCTCAGCTGCTTTGGCCATCGCCTTGTGTGGCCCCTGAGCTGAGCCCGATGGATCCCTAGGGGGTCGGGGAACCCGAGCCCTGGCACGAGAAGAAGAACTGATGGTGATCTTCTGGGACAGTAGCTTCCCACTCATCTTCTGCCTGTGGCCCCTCTGGGGCTTGGAGTTCAGGACAAGTAAAGTCTCATGTTATTTCGATGCACGAGGAGCGGAAATGGAGTGGGGAGAGAGCACAGCTTGGACTGGGAGCTCGTGGGAGCCCAGGGAAGATCAGCTCCTCCAGTCCTCAGAGGCCATGCGGGCCTTCACACCCCCTGACAGTCAGGACCTCAAGAGGCAAGGACCTGGCCATGCACACAGATGGTCATGGAGCCATGCAGCCAGCCTGCACAGAAAAACTGCCCAGGGACATTCATGCTCCTCACAGGAGGACCAGGGAAGGTCCAGAGGAGGTCCCTGAGCTGGGCCCTGGGGGAAGCGTAGGAGCAGGGAGATGAGCAGGAAGAGGGTGACTTTCCCATAGGAGGTGGAAGCTGAGTGGAGCAGCTTCATGTGTGTTTGGAGGGCCTGGAGTTGAGAGAACGGAGAGTGAGTCTGAACATGGGAAACGGCGGTGGCCTCAGCAGAAAAAAATCAGTGACTTTCTAGCAGCAACCTAACATTTCCAAGGACCTGAACTGCGTCCTCCCAGGGCACACACAACCTCGCGCCCAGCAAGGCATGCTTTCCACACCCATTTCCTAGATAGGGAAACAGAGGCACAGAGCTTTCAAGACAGGGCCACAGGGTTTGGGACACTCCCAGTACAGCGATGCCATCCTCACTGTACACAGAACCAATCAGAAAAGTGCTGCTTTCAATCCCTCACTTGAATCTGGTGCTGTTCACAGGACCAATCAGAAGTCATCCTCTTCAATTCTTCATTTGCATGTGGGCACAGCCAATCAAAAGACACTGCTCATGATCCTTTATTTACATATGGCGGAAGTCAAGTGAGCACTTCCACAGAACAGTTCACACTTGGCACCATGCCTAGTGAGTGAGTGGCAGGATGACTTGTCTGGGAGGGAAATAACCTGGGGTCTGGGAGGCTAAGACCACCTCCCTCATCCTTGGGGCTGCTTCATGAGCTGCTTCTCAGCCCACTCACACTCTTTTCCCTCTTTAATACATGTACACCTCGGTGCCTTTTCTGTGTGTCCTTTCTAGTTCTTTGTCTGAGACACCAAGAACCTGGAGAGAAGCCCCTGGGCCCTCCATCCGGTAACACTCCAGGTGCTCTGGATGTCCCTGCCATCCTCTCCCATCCTCTTCCCAAGGAGTGGCACACACTGGGCCTTCTGAGCAGAACGGCCTTCACGCCAGGTCAGGTGCCTGCAGGCGAGCTGTTCTGTTCCTCTGTAGCCTGGGAAGCATCACCAGTCTGCTCAATGGAGAGGCACCCTCGGTGTCCACAGAGGACGGACTCCTGCTCCATGAAACTGTGCGGGAGGCCTTCCTGGGGGATGCCCACGGGCACAGGCGTGACACTCAGTGGACTGAGACCAGGCTGGAGCCCTGGAGGGCAAGGTCAGGGAGGCTGGATCACATCGCACGCAGAGGCGCAGGGCTGGGACCCAAGGCCAAGGATCCCGCTGCAGGATGCCCCTTGCCTGAGGAGCTGGTCTGCACCGCACCCCATAAGCTATGAACCCCAGGCAACCATAAGGTGTGGCCTGTTGTCCCGATGGACCTGGGCTCCAGCTATTGAGGTTCTTTTGTCTCTCTCTTCATCTGGGGCGACTCAGTTCTGTTTCAGCTCCTGTGTGTCACCTTTCAGATGAGCACAAATGAACTCTGTGACCTGACAAGGACAGAGTCCATCACGAAGTCTTCAAAGCGGAACCGAACGCCTGTTGGCCATTGTGTCCCTTACAACTCTACAAATAAAACAACAACATTACAGGCCACACTGCCTGGGGCACCTGTGGATACTAAGAGGAGAAGGAAGGACTAACCTGCCCAGGTCCACCTGGGTTCGAGGCAGTGAGTGATGGCTCTGCGTGTGCTTCCCCAGCACTGGGCTCCTCAGAGGAAGTTCCCAACAACTAGTCTCCCAGAAGAACCTTTTAGACTTTCAAGCCTGTTTCTAGCCACTAAGTTAGTTACTAAGCCTGTGCCGGGGGATGCAAGCCAGGCCCACACAGCATTCTGGAAGCAATCAGGCTTCTGGAAGCACTTGCAGAGCCAACTGCCACAGACCTTCCGTGGGAGGGCTGAGTGCGCTCTTTCCGGTCCCCCAACCCAGGGACAGCGATGCCCTGCCCGAGGTCTTTATTTCTCCCTACATGCAACGGACCCTTTAGGGCTACTGTAAAGATAGTATAAATGTAATAAATGACATTGTACTTTTAAGGCTTGTTTCTTAACCTCCTGGTTGTTTATCATGGGATGAGCTCACAATGCTGGAGGACCTCTTTTGTTGACATCAGTTTAATCCTGAAATAAACATGAGCTTATCCTTCATTAAACATGATTCATTTTCTAATCATCATGATTTATGGAAAGGGCAACAAAAATGACTAACAGGGAAAATCACTGTACATGTATTTAATAGAGGGTTATTTCCATGAGAATGGCCTGAGAATCTCCCCATCCTTTCCACCTTTTCGTTTTTCAACTTCCCAACCTAAGGTGAACCCAGCAGCAAAACTATGAACTGAACCTGAGTGATCAGGGCCCGCCTCTGCGGTGATGCTGGAGGTGGAGAGGGAATGAGAGGCAGCAGCAAGGGTAGAACTAGTCAAAGCTGGCTACTCAACTCAGTGCTTGCCATGCACAAAATGTTCATGAATAGATCGGGAAACATACTTACGGGTTCCTGGCATGCACTTGAGGATTAAGAAAACGGTCAGCATTTATACCAGCCTCCTGTCACGCTCAGCACCCTGACCTACTCAAGAACCTGAATTATCTACATAGCTTGAGATTTAAAAAAAACAAAAAAAACAGGCCAAAAGCTCACATTTTGTCAAGTGAGGTGGCACAGAAGAAATAAGGAAGACAAGGAAACTGTAGTTTAAGGCATGATCGGAGTTACCCAATGTGGCCCAGGCCTTAACCTCCCAAGGCTGTTTCTGTTTTGTTTTACTGTTTCTTTTCTTTCCAGCCCCACCACACCCCAATTCCTAAGAATCTGAAGGATCTGTAAGTTCATAATTCTAAGAGCTACATCAAAACTTCCAGTTTCAAAACAAACACCACACGAACAAAACTACTAAACGGTTACCACGGCTCTAACCTCCACATGCACAGAAATAGTTTAGATTTTAACCTGGTTGATAAAGTCAGTTTTTGTTTTAATTCACTAATGGCAAGCAACCTGATCACAAGACCACTGGGTGCCAGGTGGGTGGTAATGGAGTCAAAGGCTGCCTTCAGACAGCATCCTGGGTCAGCCACTGGAGGGCTCCCTGAGAGGACGACTCTATCTTCCCAGTGCCCTTGGTGTGCATCCAGCCTTCACCTCAGAATCCCACTGTGCCTCTCCAGCGCCTTCTAGTCTACAGTGAGTATCAGGAACCCGTCCCCAACTCCCTCCTAGGGGGACCTCCTTGGACCTGTCTAGTGACATCAAGGACTATTTTCAGAAAAATTCATCTCAAAATTACTCGGTGTCATCTTCACAGGGAAACACAGCCAACCATGTGCTGTCAAACTATTAACATTGGCTTTTAACAGAAGTCACAAGTGAGCAGAGAAGAACAAACACCTACTGACTATGAGTGCACTGGAAGTTTCTAGGGCCCACACATCCTTGCTGGCTCAGCCCACGCAGGGTCGGGCTCATGCCCAGGCCCGTGAATGGGCCAAGTGTCCCAGGCAGGGACAGGTAGGGTCTGTGCCCCAGTCACTGGCAGACCCCAATCAGCCCTGCACCTTTAATCCCCCAATCCTGCTCCATCGTTCAAAACATGAGATGATTTTTAGGACTGCCTCAGTATCACTGCTTGTTCTCGGTTTGTTCGGCATTTCTATGTCCTTTTGGTTCACTTTCTGTAATTCATTTGTATCTAGACCTCTATCAATTTCTTTCAGATTTTCCAATTTTTTGGAATATAGGGTGTTTTTTTTGTTTTGTTTTGTTTTGTTTGGGTTTTTTTTTTGGTATCGGGGATCGAACTCGGGTCCTTGTGCTTGTGCAGCAGGTGGCAAAACCACTGAGCTGAATCCCCGGCCCTGGAATATAGGTTTTTGAAGTAGTTACTAATAATCTTCTGGCTTTTGGTGATTTCACCTTTTTCACTTTTAATCGCATGGGTGTGCTCTTTTCTTTCCTTCTTTCAGTGAGTTTGGCTAAGAGTCTGTCTGTTTATTCTTTGATTCATCAATTCTTTTTTCTCTCAATTTCATTAATTTTCACTCTGGTATTTATTATTTTCTTTCTTGTACTAGCTTTGGATTTGGATTGTTCTTGTTTTTCTAGGACTTTGAGGTGCATCATTAGGTTACTTATTTGAGCTTGCTCTGTTTTCTGATGTGGGAATTCATAGCTATAAACTTTGCTCTTAGGACTGCTTTCACTGTGTCTCATAGGTTCTGCTATGTTGTCCTGGCCTTATCATTTGATTCTAGGAAACAGCATTCCTGTACACCAACAATGAACCCATTAAGAATGAAATTAGGAAACAATACCATTCACAATACCTTAAAGATAAATTAAATTCTTAGAAATTAACCTAACCAAGGAAGTGAAAGATCTCTATAACAAAAACTATAGTACACTGAAAAAGGAAATTGAAGAGGACATCAGAAAATGGAAAGATATCCCCTATTCCTGGGCAGGAAGAATCAATACTGTCAGGATGACAATACCGCCCAAACTACTATATAGATTTAATGCAATCCCAAACAAAATACCAAGAGCATTTCTTACAGAACTAAAAAAACAATGCTAAGATGTATATGGAGCAAGAAGAGACCCAGAATAGTAAAAGCAATCCTTGGCAAAAGAGCAAAGTGGGAGGCATCACAATCCTGGATTCGAAGATATATTACAAAGTCACAGTGTTAAAAACAGTATGGTACTGGCACAAAAACAGACTTGTGAAGTGATGGAACAAACTAGAAGATGCACAAACAATGCCAGGCACATTCAGCCATCTGGTCTTTGACAAAGAGGGAGAAAACATACCCTGCAGGAAAGACAGCCTCTCTAATAAATGGTGCTGGGAAAACTGGATATCCACATGCAGAAGATTGAGTCTAGACCCATATTTCTCACCATGTACTAAACTAAAATCAAAATGGATCAAAGATCAAAATATTAAAACAGAAACACTTAATCTGCTGGAAGATAAAATAGGAAATACTCCTAAAGACATAGATATAGGTAAGGACTTTCTGAACGGAACCCCAATTAAACATGAAATAGCATCAAGAATCAACAAATGGGATTAAATCAAATTATAAAGTTTCTGCACAGCAAAAGAAATGACTAAGTGAAGAGACAACTACAAGATTGAAAAATACATTTCCAGCTACTTCTTGGACAGAGGACTAATATCTAGAATATGTAAAGAACTCAGAAAAAGTAGACCCCTCCAAAATCAAAGTCTCAATCAAAAAATAGTCAACCTGAATGAATACACTTCTCAGAAAAAGTACAATTCGTCAATAAATACATGAAAAAATGTTCAATGTCATTGGCCATGAGAAAAATACAAATTAAGACAACACTGAGATTCTATCTTATTCCAGAAAGAACGGCTAGCACCAAAAAAATCTAATGATAACAAATGCCGGTAAGGCTGTGGGGTAAAATAAACACTTCTACACTGTTGGTGGGAATGTAAACTAGTACAAGCACTATGGAAATCAGTATGGAAATTCCCCCAAACCTAAAAATATAAATTCCACTCAACCCAGGTATTCCACTTCTAGTTATCTTCCAAAAGAGTTAAAGACATCATATTATAGCGATCCATGCATACCCGTGTTTATAGAAGCACAACTCATAATAGCTAAATCTTGGAAGTGACCTATATGTTCAGAGGAACAGACGAAGAAAATATGGTGCTTGTATACAGTGGAGTACTACTCTGCCACAAGGAAGGATAAATTTTGGTCATTTGTAGGAAAATGGATGCACATTGCAACCATAATGTTAAGTGAAATCAATGAGACATATAAACTTAAATATCACACGGTTTCTCTTATATGAGAAACCCAAAGTGTAAATAATAAAAACAGCAAACTAAAAATAGAAAACAGGGAATAAGGAGTTAGGTCTTTTGAAAATGAGAAGGGGGCCAAGAGATGAAGGGAAGGCAGAGGGGATGATAGAAAGAGGAGTAAACGTGGGTGTGTTATCCACACATGCCAACTCCCCACAGTGGACACTGCCCACAGCCACCAATAAAAGTTTTAAAAATGTGAGATGCCTGCTGTCTTCACAAGCTCTTTGTGCCAATATAAACCTCTGCAAGGGACAGCACTTTGCATTGGCTAAGGAAAATTTTGTTTAGTTCCGCATTTTTCTTAGGGAGACATGGCACAGTAAGTCTCAACAGGTCTCTAGCCTATTAAGTCAGCTATCTGAATGGTATACATGGATCTTTACTTAGTTATGTGGATTAATTTGAAGCTTTATTTCGCTGGGTCAACTTCAAAAGTGTGATCACTAATAATTTTAGGGCTGTAATGGACTACAGCATTTCAGATTTGGGAAGGATAACCCTACTTTGCCTTAACCTTCCTGGAAGTGCACTCATCCTTGTCAAACAATGAGTCTTGAAGTTTGTTTTGGAAAATATTGCCATGCCACTCCTGTGTGCACAGATGGAAGACATCAGTAATTCTCTCCCGACTCAACATCACACCAAGCTTCCGGGCAGCCTTGGTCTCTCCCACATGTTCCTCAGTCCAGCTCTCTACGGCCTCTGCTGGATAAAATAATGGGAAAAAGTCCACCAAGGTCTAAGGGAGTCTGCCAAGAACCAGATGATCCTTGGGTTCACTGAGTTAAAAAGACAGGCTCACCCTGGAAAAACAAGACCCCTCCATCTGGGCCAGCCCAGGAATACAGGTCAAATTCCCATTGCTGGGTCACAATGAACAATTAAAGGGAGAAAAGGTTTACTTGGCTCATGGTTTCAGAAGTTTCAGTCCATGGTTGGCTAGCTCCTAGGCTGCCATCATGGCAAAGGCTGTGGAAGAGGAAAGCTGCTCAATTCATGGCCTCTGTGAAGCAGAGAGCAAGGAAGAGCCCAAGAGAAGGGGGCAGGGACTTGATCTAATCCCTAAGGTCGCTCGCTCCTCCATGGCCTACCACCACAGAGGTGTGCCTTACTGATCTGCAGGCATCTATCAAGCCAATCAAGCTGGCAATCAAGATGAACTCTCACAGGAGGCAAGGCTCTCAGCAGGTAACACTGGTGTGGGGAGGGCATCACAACCAGTAGTTAATAGGATGTTGGCTCCGGACCACAACCTCGGGATCCTCACACAGAACCAGCACGCACAGGGTTGTGGGGTTGCTTCTTGGTCTTTATGAGTTTATTCAGATTTAGAGGTAATGTGATGTCGGTTCTGGCACAGAGCAGAAAAGAGGGACTGTCAGCCCAGTGACAACCCAGGGACAGGCTGAGGCACAGAGCAGCTTCGTAGCAAATGCTCTGCATCCTGTTGAAAGTGCACTTTGGAGATTCACAGCCTAGGAAGCTGCAGTGCTCAGAAGAGTAAAGCTCGTTTTAAAACAGCATGTCTGGTAGGATTCAAAGTTCATCTTCAGAAAGTACCAAAGGGAAAATACTGGAATAATACAGACCACAAGTCAGTAGTATTCATTTTGGGGAGTTAGAATTACATTTTTTAAAAAAAGTGTTTTCCTCTCTTACTTTTCAAATAATCCCCAACAATCATGTATTACATCAATAACAATAAAAAATCAATTCAGTGTGTCTAAAAATAAGGATCACTTTCACTAGAGTACCCAACAGGTAGCCTTGGAAAGGATCAGCACCCTTGGAGGGTTTCAATGGCAGCTGTGTCCAGAAGCTGGATGAAGGGGCCAGAGTCTCTGTGGCTTCGACCTTTGTGATAAAGACCTCTGAAGGACAACATCCATCCATCCACCCATACATCTATCCACCCACTCATCCATCCATCCATTCATCCATCCACCCACCCATCCATCCATCCATCCACCCACCCACCCACTCATCCATCCATCCACCCACCCATCCACCCACCCATCCATCCATCCATCTATCCATCCACCCATCCATCAACCCATCCGTCTATCCACCCACCCATCCATCCATCATCCACCCAACCATCCATCCATCCATCCATCCACCCAACCTCCCATCCATCCATCCACCTATCTATCCATCCATCTATCTATCTGTGCTCATTTACAGTTTGAATTTTTTTCCAACTCAGACACTGGGGCTAATAGCAATGAATTAAAACTGCTCCTTAGGAGAAAGCAATGGTTTTAAAGATGTTAATTCCAAAGATCTAAAAGAATAACGTACAAGGTCCCATTATCACAGCTTAAGGGGTGGATGGGACCTCCAACAGGAAATTCACCAACAGCACTGATCCACTCAGACATCGTGTCCTGAGGAGCTACCTGGTTCTTAGTGACCCACTCCATGAGAGGTCAGGACCAGACTCTGACCTGGGAGAGACACCATGTCTCTAAGAAGTGATGACTAGACTTTTCAGTTTGTGACAATTCAGAGGAAAAACAACTATGGCAACACCAGTAGAACAGCTGCTGTCTACACCACAGGAGGCAGACCATCGCCCCAGGGCCGAGCCTGGGCCTCCACCTGTCTCAGTACAGTTTGAGTCACTCATGAGTTTGATATTGTCAAAGGGCTGGAAAAAACAATGGGAAAATACTTTGTAAAGTGTGACGAAAACATGGAATTCAAATTGCAGGGTTATGAAGTTTTTAAATACCTGCTCACCGACCCTGCACAGAACTTGCCTGATCTACGCAAGCATTTTCAAGGTGGTTATAAATAGTCCTTGTACAGTAGCACCTGCATTTATGAACACTTTTGTTTTTGAACAATTTGGTTTGCAAACAGAAGCATTTGGCAAATTCTGCTTTTGTTTGCGAACTCTGCATCAGGTGATGAACAGCAACATGGTCATCTTCTCTAGAACTGTGGAAGGAATTGAGTTCACAAACTGAGGCACCACTGTATTTCCTACCATCAGCTCTAGATGGCAGAAAAGGCTCTCAACTAGCAGGGAGAAAGAACCCCAACCCGCCCCCTAACTATGGCCCTACCAGGATATTTACATTTCCGATTAAGTCATCACCTGAAAGGCTGCTCTTTCAACAGTGCGCAGCATTTTTTCTATATGTGTTCAATAAACCGAGAATTAGAAGTCTGAAAGAAATGGCAGGACCCATTTAGTGCAGAAGGGACAGCTGCAGTGAAATCGAGCATTCATTCCCTCTTGCTGAAAGAAGCACTGTGTAACCTGCACCGTCGAGGGGCCCTCACTGCCTGCGCTTCCCAGTTAGACGGGCCGAGTCTCCAGTTTCCAGGTCCACCCCAGCCGAGCCAACTGGATTTAGAATTAAGGCTGCATGTGTGTGTGTAGGGCACCGTTTTTATTTCACTGAATTTAGGTGGTTTGGAATTTGACTGACATACTGCATTCTGCACCATGCAGACACAGAAATAAAGTGGTATTTTTATGGGCTGATTCCGCCCAGGAATCAGCGGAAGCACACACGGCACCTTCGGGATCACTGTCACACAAAGCCATGTGCCTGCACCGCTCACATGATGCTATTTGTGCTCTGTGAAAACACAGTCCCCCATTTCCCAGCGGGAGGGCAGGACGCACCCCACTTCCCAGGGCACGGCAGAGGAGGGGACCCACGCGGTCTTCACACGGCAGTGCCCTGGGCTCTGCGAACTCCTGCCCCTTCACCTCCCTGTCACTTGCACTTGTGGACATCTCCACTGCTGAGGATGGTGGGGACTCCCGAGATCACCCGTCCCAGCAACTGTATATACTCAAGGCCCCAATGTCGCCCCCACGCCGCACTCAGGACAGTGGCCTTCCCTGCACGTCACCACTCCCTCACGCAGGGCCCGGAGTCAGCAACACCGGCATCTAATGCCCACTTGGCACTGAAAGCTCCCCGCTTGACCCCAAACACCCTTAGGAATCGGCTGTTGAGCAGGGACCCAGGCCGTCCAATCCACAGACCCACACGTGCTTGTGGGGCGTCTGTGGACTTCTGTAACAAGGGTGCTCTCACCCACCCTGTACACTCTCTTGCTCTGCTGGATGCTGATTTTAGAGACCAGGTCATCAGCTGTGTGGACCACACCCCGGCTTTGCTCTGCTGGTCTTTCTCCTGGAACCATTTAAAGCCGTTTCTGATCTCCTCTTGCACTCTGGCGATCAGGTCTGCGGGCTGTCATCAGCAGCCACAGATGTCACACACCATGCCACATCAAGAGGGGTGTCATGCTGCCCCGCCCTGGGGGTGGACTATGGTCAGCTGGCCATGTATCGACCGCTGTTGTGAACTAAGATCTTCCCTTTGCAATGACCGGCAGTCAAGACCCTCCATCCCCACCAGCCTGCAAGCAGCAACCTCAGGTGGTGGTCAGAATCAGACACTTCATGAAGGATTAATAAACAGTAATTTTCTAATCTTATTATTTCTCTCCCTTTCATTGGTCCCTGTTATCTTGTAAGGAGGTTTCCCTCTTTGAGAATGGTTTAGAATCCCTAGGAAATCAAAGTCTACTCTGGATTCTTTACCTTCAATCGCATTCTCACAATGAGGACTTGGTACAATGGTCACTTGGAACTGAGGCAAATCATCAGCTATTCCTCTCACCATGTTGTTATTTTTCACTGTTTACAATGAGCCGTTCCTACTTTTGTTCATCATACACGTGGCCAGTGCAAGCTCTTTCTAGCTGGTTGCTGGAGACACTGCCTAATTATTCTTCAATGTAGTGTTCCTCCAGGAGAATCAGTATCAGCCCCGAGTGCCACAAACGGCAGCACCCCTTCCTCCAGGCCAACAGCACCTCCAAGCAAGGGGATCCGTTTTTCCCTTCTAGACTGAGTTGCCCAATAAAACTGAAGGGCTAGGTGTCTGTCATGGCTTGTATCTAAATGTCCCCCCAAAGCCTCATGTGCTCATAGGTGGGGCTTTTTGGAGGTGGCTGGATCTATGGTGTGTGGATATGGGCTAAGGGTGTGTGATCACTAAATTAGTGCACTCATTGGTTTAGCATTGCTCTGGGGTGGGTAACAGGAAGGCCCACCCTGGGTGTGGGTGGCACCAACCAATAGGCTTGTAGCTTAGATGAAATAAAAGGGAAAGGGAAGCTCATTGGTACTGCTTCCTGCTTGCCCTGCCAAGGACTGTTTCTCCTCTGTGATGCCCCTCTGCCAAGCCACCCTGCCTTGCAGCCAGCCAACTATGGACTGAGACCTCTATAAACTGTGAGCTGGAATAAACCTTTCCTTCTTTAACTTGTAAGTGTCAGGTATTTTGTCTCAGCAATGAAAAAGTAACTGAGACAGTGGCTTCCCCACTCTGACAAGTCTTTGTTCAACACTGAAAATGATCACAGCAGGTGGGGACAGCACAGCCTCTCCTTACCACCTGCACCCCTCACCTTGCGTAGTAGTCATTGGGGGGTACGGCCTCCTGGAAGAACTGGAACTGGTATAAGTACAGCCCAATTAGGTGCCCGGCTGTGAAGATGGCCAGCAGGACACAGAGGCAGCTGAACAGTAGTGGGTCAAACGTGCGGCACCAGGACCACCAGGTGCACAGGCCCAGGAAGACGAAGAAGTAGACAGCCGAGGTCAGTGAGGGCAGCATCATGCCTGGGGACAGGGACAGGGACAAGGTGTCAGTGATGGGGAACTGGGGCACCCTGCACCCATAGGCACCGAGGCTGGGATGAATGGAGTGGCCCTGCTTCACAGCAGCGACCACATCCAATCAAAACCAGTGCTCCATTCATTGTGAAGAAGACCACAGAACAGCAACAGTTTTCTAGGAAAGACAAGATGACAGAGAGATTCTACCAGGGTCTCTTGAGCTGAGGACACTGCTTTTCTCACCAAGAGAATCTGCACCTTTCTTGACTAGTTTCTCTTTTCGATGTTTCAGGAATAACTGCGCATCTGCTCCAACTTTATCACAGCTTTTCCTTTACAATGATTTACCTTTTTAATTTTTTTTTGAGACAGGGTCTCTCTATGCAGTTCAGGCTGGACTTGAAATCACTGTGTAGCCCAGGGTGGCCTCAAACTGTCAGCAATCCTCCTGCCTCAGCCTACCAAGTTCTGAGGTTACAGGTGTGCGGCATCACACTCCCGGTTTTACTTACTTTTTAGTTAAGTAGTATTCATAATAATAGTACACTCTGGCAGCTGAAGTCTCCTCACATCCTCATCCTATCCCACAAAGAGGAGATGCAAGAAGAGGCTGGCGCTTTACAGATGTTATGATGATTTAATCGGGCATGTGAAAGGACTCCTGATTAAAACACTGGGTTTTATTTCTTGAGAAATTCTTTCTTTCCCTCTTTTTTCCTAGTAAAAAACAGCGGAGTCATCTAATCTTGGCCCTTTTTGGAAAGAGTCTGGGGGACTCAATTCTAACAGCATCCCGAGCTGGGGGCTACGGATCTGGAGAGAAAGATGGAGCTAACTTTACTATGGAGTAAGGGGCCGTCCTGCCCTTGGCGGAAGTGAGTCTCGCCTGGAGATTGCAATCAGACTTCCAGGAGTTCAGCGAGGGTTCCGGGGTCAGTGCTGACAGCTGGGCCTTGGAAGGCGGGACACACTGCCCAGGTGCACAGGCCACTGTGTTAGTGCAACTTGTGGCTCGGGGGAGGGAAATGGCTGTGACTCTAACCTGAGCCCAGGAAGTGAGGCCCCTGAGACGTGAAACACGGTGTTTCCCAGAGTGAACAGAAACCATCCGAAAATGCCCAGACCAGAATGGAGCCGCTGGCTTCCGGTGGGCTGTGGCTGCAGCTCATCCCTGTCCCTCCCACACTCACCTGAGGAGCCCAGGAGGATGGTGACCACCACCTTGCCGGCCGTGGTGATCATATTCCCCACGAACTCTTTGAGTCGCGAGGCCAGCGAGGCCAGCTGGCGGAACAGCCTCAGCCGGGCACTGTCCTCCCCCTCGGTGTCCTCCATGTCAGCCCCGTCCAGGTCCTCATCCTCAATCAGTGCCTCCTTGGAGTCCATTTTCTCTCCTCTGGCCTGCAAGGTGACAAGCAGAAATGCCCAGTCCAGCCCCTGCCGCCCGCAGTGCCTGGTCCCTCTGGTTGTCCTGAGGACATGGGCAGGACATCCCTAGCACAGGGCCCCGGGGGCCTTGCCAGGGCATCAGTACCTGTGCTCTCTCTCCCCCTTCTTTCTTTTTTGAGGTACTGGGCATTGAATCCAGGGCCTCTTCTACAAGCTACGTCTTCAGCCCTTTTTGTTGTGAGCCAGGGTCTCACTAAGTTGCTAAGTTGCCCATATTGGGCTCAAAATTGAGATCCTCCTACCTCAGCCTCCCAGAGTGCTGGGGTCACAGCCATGTACCACCACACCTGGCTTCTTACAGGCAGGAGAAGAAACCGCCCAAGTGTCTGTTAGCCATCTCAGCTGTGCCAGTCTTGGTTTGGTCTTTCTCTACTGCTCCTCCTCGGTTGCCGGGAGACTCACTGCCGCCACAGCGCTGAGGCTGTGGGTGGCATGGTTGGTGCTCAGGAAGCCCCTCTGCTGTCTGAGGTTATCTTGGTTGCCACTTCAGTGTTTCCTGGCCTAGCAGGAGGACGGCTTGGGCTCCCTGGCTGCGTGTGCAGTTGCTTTCTGGTTTATCCCTCTGGGGAAGGACTCTGGCTCCACCCAGGGCAGGGTCACTAGGGAGCTGGGGGAAACGCGTGCCCACACAAGCAAACACACAGACATTTCTCATTTTTCAGCACACAGGTGCTTTTTGCTCACTTGTTACTTTTAGACAGTAAATGGGAAATCGGGTGCTAATGACTGTCTTTCCCTAAAAGGCCAGGTTTCTGAAGGACTCATACACAGAAGCCATCATCTGGAGATGGAAGGGGAATGGGACGCGTCTCCAGGCCAAGGGGCTTGGAGTCCTCAGCCCTGGGCCCCAGGTCACAGGTTCTCGGGGACATTTAGCTCAAGTGTCTATGCACCCGTCAGCCCATGCCCTCGGAGAGCCCCGTCCACAGAGCAAAACGTCTGGCTGTCCGCTCTGGGCTGACACGCCCTCTTCCAATCCACTCTGCGGCCTGCCAGGAGAAGGTCTGCAGAGACTCGGCGGGCCAGGCTCTCCTCGAGGCTTCCAGCCTCCCCGTGGGCGTGGCCTCCCTGGGGGCAGGACATTGCATGCACAGAGCCACCCCTGTGGTGGGTTGCAGCAGCAAGGCCAAGGCTGTGGCTTGGAGAGGGGGTGGCACAGCAGGAAGGCCATGAAGCCTCTCACCCCCGCTTCCATGCATGCCACAGGGAGGGAAGGACTTGGGGAGCAGCCCCAGCTCCCTGCACCCCACCTGGGAGGACACTGTCCCAAGCAGCACCTGGCTTCCCCCCACCCTGTGTCCACACACAGGCCAGGGCCTGTGGGTTCTCCTCAGTCCACAACAGGTGAGCGACACAGGGAAAGTCCCCTCCTCGGAGGAAGTTGCTTGGAAGGGAGGAAAACCATGGAAGGGCTAGGCTCAAGGGTGCACACCTGAGCCCTCAGCACTGGGCAAGCTTAGGCAAGAGGAAGGCTGGGAGTCTGAGGCCAGCCTGGGCTCTGTAGCAAGGCCCTGTCTCAAGAAAAGAAAACAGAACGCGCGCGTGCACGCACACACACACACACACACACACACACACACACACGGCGGGGGCGGGGGGCAAGGGCTACTTGGGTCCCCTACGGAACCCTCTGTGACTTTCATGCAAACGTCCTGTACTTCAGACATGGTCAAATCAAGGAAGCCTCAGGGCCTGGAGCCTGGTGAGGCTGTTAGATGCAGTGTGGAGGAACCCTCACTGGTCCTTCCAGTGAGCCACACCAGAACTGGGCCCGGATGGAGATGCTTCCTGAACCTGCTGAGCAGAGACTACAGGGTGGGGTGGCAACCCTGGGCCCTGCTGTCCCGCCTGCTGGCTCAGCCTCAGGCACTGTCCCCACCCTGTGAGCCTCCGTGGCAGGAGAGGATGTGCACTGTGTGTACTGACAGGAGGCTCTGTCCCCCCTGGTGGACACAGCTAGAGCCTGCAGGGGACCACGGGAGCAGCAGAGAGCAGGGTTTACGAAGTCCACTAGAACATCACCTAGAGCTATGACCACACCAAATCTAAAGCCTACCCAAGGGCTTTGGAGACCTCTGCCTCACTTCTTCAACACACTGGCTTCAACAGGAATCCTGGTTTTCATGACAACACAACTAGAGGACTTTTGCTGTGTGCAGGCTGCCAGGCCAGACACAAACCCTCCCTCCACACAGAGTCTACAGGGCTGAACCTTGTCAGCCAGGGCAGGGCCGGGGCAGGAGGCACAACAGCCTCGATGACCGCTGTACAGTGACCACTACACATTACAGCATGGCTTGATGCTGGGATGTTACATGTTCTCAACACGAGTGACATCTGCAAGGCATAGATGTGTGGACTGCCGTGGTCCAGTCATTCTGTTACTACACACGTACAGGTATGCAGACACGTTTGCAACCCATAAATGCATACAACTACTGTTTGCCAGTTTAAAAGAAAAAACTGAACACTAAAAAATAAATAAAAGTTCCTGATTTCAAAAATCCAATAAGCGCTATGGACCCAGCTCTGCATGCGTCCTGTGGTCTCTGCACACAGCAGCTTCCAAGTCCCGCCTAGGGTCACCCCACCCGCAGTCACCTCCACCCATGGTCACCTGCCTACGGTCATCTCCTGCCCGAGGTCACCTCCCGTTCATGGTCACCTCCCACCCGCAGTGGCCCGCATGCTGTCCTTCTACTCAACACCTATTTACACTGGTGGGGCCCAAGCATACAAGAGCTTGTGCTTGGCACCCCGTGAGGGCCATGTGGGGCATCCGAGGACAGGTGGCCAGCCCCACCTGAGGAACCGGGACTCGCGTCAGGGTATGCAGGAAGGCAGGGTCCTGGGCTGTCAGCCCATGGGTGCCCACCATGGCGTATCCTGCTAGACTTGCCTTGTGGCCCCCTTGATGGGAAACCTGCCGCAGAAACTGACCTCAGCATCTCCTCCACCTCCAGCCACACTGCAGGGCCTGAGCAGTGGAAGCCTCCCCCTTTCTTCAGGCTGAGCAGGGGGCTGGGCACTTAGCACTCGGCTGCCGAACCCCCAAGGCTGTGTCCCTAAGAGGTCTGTAACCACCCCTGGGACCTGCACTGGCTGGGCTGGGTCACCAGTCAGTGATGCGTGGGAAGCAGAGGATGGCAGGGGAGACTGGCAAATGGGTCTGGCCCTTTGCTTAAAGGAATATTGCTTTCAAATTAAAAACAAGATCACCTACAGACAGCTAAACCAAAGCAGTGTTCACAGGCACACAGCCCTGCACACACAGCTCTGGCTCTGCCTCTCTATTTGGCGCTGGGTGTCTGTGTCCAGCTACCGGGTGTGGGCGTGGCCAGGTGCTCCATCCAGGGTGATTTCACCATACCTGGAACAAGACAGCAGCGTCCTTGACCCCTGGTGTCTCCTGAGGGACACTGCAGGAAACTGCAAAAAGAGCGAGATGGAAGTGGGGGGTCCCCTCTGAGGGGTATTTCTGCCTCCTTTGGGAGGCAGGGGCTGCTTGTTGAGGATGGTGGCAGAGGACAGAGTGAGCTGGAACAGAATCTGGAGGTAGAGCCACAGCTGCTGCCGCTGCAGGGGACGAGGAGCTCCAGGTCTGGCCACACCTAGGCATGGATAGAGCCCACGCTGACCTGGATGGGGTGGGTGGAGGGCGGTGACTGTCCTGGTGCAGGCTGCTTCCAGTTCCAGGAGGAGAGAGGAAGAAGGCAGGCCCAGGAGCTCCTGGGTGACACAGGGGTGGCGAGGGGACACTGCAGGTCCTCTCACCTCGGGGGCCACCACCCTGCTCAGCCCCCCAACGGGCAGGGTTTCTCACAAATTTCCTATAGGTGTGCTTTATTGATATTTGCAATTTAAATGCTTAAAATCACCTATCAAGTGTTCCCGGAACAGAACAAAGCGTTCTGAGAATTTCTACCAATATTGATCTAGAAACATCATAAAGGTCAAAGGCTCCTTTGATTTCTTGAAGAGGGCAGAGAGGACAGGCACGCACTGTCACCCATGGCCCGCGTGAACGGGTAACACAAAAACGATGGCAGTTCAAAAGCTCTGGGCTCACTTCCGGATCCTGGTTCCTCTTTTCTACTTTTGCAAGTGCTCTCCCACCGAGCTACGCCCTGGCCTCCCAGCCCTTAACCCTCTGTAAGTGGCGCTTGTTACGCAGCGGGGCAAAGGTCACCCCTGAGCTCTGTACCCAGGGCGCCCTGACTTCCTGTGCGGCAGGCACTGTGGGTGGGCTTCTCCCGGGGCTGCTGTCTGGAGGCAGGGGGAGCGGCACCCACACTCTCACCAGGTGGCCAGGGAGAGGTGGCGGGAAGGCTCTGGGGGCCAAAGGTAACCCTCTCCATGAAGAAGCTGGCCGGGACTTCCCCAGTCCGAAAGCTTCTCTTTCGTCTAAACCAACGGCAATCACCACTGCCAGCCCTGAGAGCCACTGCGAGGGGCGCAGACAGGAAGTTCTCCCCCACCCCAAGAGTGACCTTCAGGAGCCCTTCAGGGTCACCTGGTTGTCCAGGACAGTGGGGGAGACAACGTCTTGGGGACAGGCCCAGAGACAGGTTTCCCTCCAGGGAAAGACAGGAAGTGCGGGGCCTGCAGGGCTTCTCAGGGCTGTGTGCCTGCTCAGAAGTGGGGCCAGGACCTCTCAGAAGGAGCCTCGGGACGAAGTCAGGCTGGAGCTGTGTGCAGGCCAGGCCTGCGGCCAGGGCTTCTTCCAGTCTTCGCGCCTTGCTGGGGACAGATGGAACTTGGAGCTCAGCACGGACGTCTGCGGCTCGGAGCATGGGCAACTTTCTGTGCCGGGCTGCGGGTGCCACGGTGCTGGGGGCGGTGTGTGTGTGTTAGGAGGCAGAGGGTGCACTGAGACTCAGGGCGGATTTCAATGCACTTCCGCAGGGCCTAAATGCTGTCCCTGCTTTTAACAGGAGAAGGGCAGATAGCTTATATTAAAATACGCTTTTTATCCTTTATTTTTAAAAAGTATTTGATTTGTCAGACTATTAAAATTGACTCTTTCATAGATCAAGTTTTGACTGCAGTTTCTATTTGGATAAACACTTTTTTATAAACTTGGTTTAAAATATATGAAAATGGTATTTGCTTAAAAATAAGGCCTCACTCAAGTCCCAGGACATAGCTTGAAAGAACTACACGTATAGGATACACAGATAATATCACTTTGGTGAACTCAGTATTTCAGTGCATGGAGAACCCTTTACTACACAATTTAATTTTCATAATACAACTCATTTTTTAAAGTTTCAGAGTAGGAATGTTTGACTGAATCTGTGACTGGCAGATGTGCTCTGAATCAAAATGAACAAATAAACATGAGCACAGACATGTCTGCTGAGGAAACTTTCTCTGGCACATGAGGAGGTGGCTTCCCTGCTGAGCTGGGCTCCCTATGACTCTGCAAAAACCCGAGCAGGACAAAACCCCAGCTGCACCGACGCCCTGTGACTCTACTTCCCCAGAGGGGTCTTTAAGGGACCCTTGGGTTTGGGAACACCCTCCAACCAGCCCACATGAACCCCATCATCCAATCAAGGAGACCTGGGTCCCCAGGGCTTTGCTGCTGTGGAAGAGGAGCCACTGCTCCACTGAGGCGAATGAATGCAGACACAATAGCAGCAAACATCATTATTTCAGGATCCTCAAACCCAAACATTCTGGAGTGCCAATGCCAAGATTTATAAGCAGCAGTAGGAAGTAATTGGGCCCTTCAAAAATAAAACAAATTCCTTCACTTGCTTTGGCTCTGGGCTCCTACTCCATTCAGCCTCCTGGCCCGCTATCGCATGTAGGGACCATTCCTCATGGTGAGTGCCAGGGACACAGCCACCTCCCTATCCCCCTGGGCTAGCTGGTGGCCAGGAATGGACTAAGCACGGAAAGTGATATCTGCATAGCCAAAACCAAATTTTACCGAGAAGGAAAACTGACCTCTATGAAGGGATTCAGTATCCTCAGAGCCCAGCATGAGAAGTGTTCCTCTAGGGAACCTCTCTGTGTCACTGTCATCTTCAAATGATGTGATTAATCTTGTACGAGGTTTAGATGCTTAAACAAGTTTCAAATGGGAAAGAGGCACCGTGAGTCTAAATAAGAAAACGGAGCATCGCGAGGGAGGAAACATGATTGCAGCCGGTCCTGCAGTGGCGCCATGGTCTCTCCCGCACCCGATGCGTGAGCCTTCCTCCTAACCGTCCCCCAGCTCGAGTCCCCAGTTGGTCCCTGCTGACGCATCCTGTTCAGGACAGGCTGCGGCTCACGCCTGGCCATGTAAGCAGAACAGGAGATTCCTTCGCAGAGTGGGTTGCCGCAAACGCGCTGTCTGCTCTAAGTTTCACTCTAGGTTTCTGGACTTCTAAGAGGACCTTGAGTTTGAAACTGTCCACTGCCTCTCACAGGGAGAGGGTCCAGATGGGGACAAATGACCAGGCACTGTGCTAGGTGCGCTTCCTTTGATATTTAATTTAGTATTCACAAAAACTCTGTGATTTATTATCAGCTTCTTTCTTACTTCGCTCTTACTGCTGTGGATTAAACCCGGGGCCTCGCAGACACTACATGCACGCACTGCCACTGAGCCCATTAACCCACTTTGCACAAGAAGGAGGAAGACAGAGAACTGCCTCAGACATCGCACAGCCACTGGGTTTCTGCAGTGACCCTGGGCCTCCATCTGCAGGGTGAGGGTGACCGCGAAGGAATCGCACCTTCAGAGACCACAGTGAAGAGCCTCAAGCTCGGAGTACTTGAGCAAATGGCTTACTTCTGCCAAACCTGGATAATTTTTAATAAGGATTATTTCAGCAGTATCTTTCAAAACTGTAAATATTATATAATGACACTCAAATATTCAAGATTTAAATTCCCTGTCCTGAAACTGTAAAGTCCACGAAATTGTAGTCATGGTTTTATCCATTTCTAGAATTTCTAGATGTGAACGCAAGATATTGTTAGCAGCTACTCTGCTACAATTATTTTTTATGTCATGCACCTTTCTTGCCCTAAAAATGATCAGAATAGTCACAGGCAGTGTGATTGTACAGCATTAACCGTAAGGGTTTCAGGCAGTAATATAATCTGTAGTTTGCATCGGTTTACTGAATTTTATCCTCTCTTCACTGTCTTGTTTTGAAATGGGCATACAAGGCAAGTGTCTGCTTATTGGTGAAGGACATAAATTATGCGGCGTAACTGAGAGTTTTCTTCCTTTGATGTCTTAGTGATTAACATTCTCAAGTAAGTAATGTCTATTAAAGTCAGCTTGAAAAGTTTACTTTTTGGTTTTTGTGGTACTGGGGACTGAGCCCAGGGCTTTTGCACTGGGCTACGTCACCAACCCCTTTTTATTTTGAGACAGGGTCTCATTAAGTCCCTCAGCTGTCCAGGCCGAGGTAGAACTTGTAATCCTCCTGCCTCAGCCTCCCAGAGTTCTGGGATGGCAATGCGATACCACATACTACCATGCCTGGTTTAATTTCTTGCTAAAGTTTGTAACTGAAAACATTTGCTAGTTCCAAATATCTTGTGTCAAATGGCCAAATCAAGTATTTTTGAGTGACTTTTATCTTTATAAATGTCAGTTATTTTTAATTTAAAAAGAGCAATGTGGGCCAGGGGTTTAGCTCAGTGCTCCACCACCTGCCTTGCAAGCGCAAGGTCCCAAGTTTGATCCCCGGTACCAAAAAGAAAAAAGAAAAAAGAGCAATGACTTTTAAAGTGATGTCACCTAACGTGTGTTAGGATATTGTTGATCAACAGATGAATGGATAAGGAAAATGTGGAGTTAAACATAATGGAGCACTATTCTGCCATAAGGAAGAATAAATTTCAGTCACTGCAGGAAAATGAATACACTTGAGACGGTAATGCTAAGAGACATAAATCACACAAGCTTAGCAATCACATGGCTTCTCTATATGAGAAACACAGCGAATAAAAGCAAAATAAAGCATAAGTGATAGGAACCAGGGAATCGGGTCTTCTGCAGATGGGAAGGGGCCCAGAGAAGGTGGGTGGGGAAGGGAGTAAAACAGGTTTAGAGCGCTGTGTCCACGCCCTGACTCCCTTCGCGCAGGCACACAGGGTCTAACAAAAATAAATGAAAACTAAAGTGCTCCCGGTCTGGGTTGCTCCTGAGCTTCCCATGAGCTAAAACAGCTTCACTCTTTATTTCTACCTTTTCCTTCCGCTCTCACGCTCTTCTTCCGGAGCACCTAACCCTGGCCATAGTGTGCCACAGCTGCACTGGCAGGCAAAGTGACCGGCCTTCCCTCAAGGAAGAATGAGTTTGCTTCCCTAACTATGGCATTTCGTTAGCGGGCTGGCGACGGCAGAGGCCCTACTGGTGACACTCAGACCAAGAGGGTCACGATCTGGTGCAGGGACTCCGGGCGGCTGTCAGGCCAATGCAGGTGATGGTGGGGCAGTGGGAAGGGCCAGGGCCCGGTCCTGCTGAGAGCACCTGAGGGCTGAGGTGTGGGCCGCGCAGGCCGCTGCGTGGTGACCACTGGGCACTACGGGGAGCCTCCCACCCACCCGGGGGCCAGGCGCTGGGGAGCACGGTGTGAAGATGCGGGCCGTGGGACTTACCAGTTCTTCGTTTTCAAACTCGGGGGTGTCCCGGGCTGTTTCCTCCACTGCGGGTTTCTGGACCATGTTCCTACAGACGAGCCAGATGGTCAGGCTGACGATGAACATCCCGATGTCCGGCACGAACACTCGGATCCCGTTGCCAGCGTCTGCACCCTCCAAGCTACGGGGGAACACGGAGGCGGTTAGTCGTGCCTGTGTGAGGGGTTCACTGCCTCACAGCGGGCTCCGCTCCTTGTTCTTTAAAGGAAAAGAAGCTTGGTTTCTGCCCAGAAGGCACCAGAGGGCTTTGTGATCAGGCTTGAAGCCACATATCCCATACAAACGCAGCTGCCTATAAGCTGGTTGAAGCAGCTTAAAACCGAGCACACACCAGCAACTACAAGATACTGTATTGTAAATGCAGGCTGAAGCTAGAAGGGGAGACGGAGAAAATGTCAGCGCCATCCTCAGACCCAGGACTCTCTGGACTCCGCACACTCAGCTGACCATTGTCCCTGCTGTCCTGGGAAGGACGGGCCCAGGGTGTTCTTCCCATGGCAGAGAGAACGTGTGGGACTTGGCACAGGTGTGACACCAAGGCCACCTCCCACCCGCCACCGGAGGACTTGTGAGCAACACCATTCTCTCTGGGGGACAGAGAGCGGAGACCGTGTGCCTTCCCTGTGCACTGCAGTGGAAGGAGCCTCCAGGCCACGACCTCAGAAAGCATGATGAATGGCTCAGGTATGGAATAACGCACTTGGCTTGGGAAATGGAGACACATGTTTCCACGCAGCCTGTGGCTGGAAGACAGCAGCACTCACCGCCCTGAGATCTTCTCACCCCTGTCCGGCCCTGTTACAACTGAGACCTCAAAGCAAATCTGGCCCTGAAGACAGCAAAGGGGAAGGGAGGTGGAAAGGAGGTCTGTCTGTCTGTCTGTCTGCAGGCGCCAGTAAGGGCTCGTGGAGCTGTCCTGAGCATGGCCACCACACGCTGTCTCATCCGGACCAGGGTTGGGGTGAGTGTGGACGGAGCTCAGGGGCCCCGAGACGTCCCACCATCCAGCATGTGGCAGCCAGCATGGCCCTGGGCTCCTACTGCAGTGCCGGGTGATGGTCATGGTGTCACTGCAGTCACGAGTGAAATATGAGCTCACAAGGCACACGGCCTGGACCCGCAGTACCTGGTGCTGCCATCTGGAGCCATATAGCACTGACTCCTGGCAGTCTCTGCTCAACCACAGAAGGAGGAACAAACTCTGGCAAGGATACATGAGTGAAAGGACTACTGGTGACCAGAAAGCCACACAGACTGAGGGGCACAGAATGCATCGGAGCAGGGAGCCCAGAACCTCCCGGTGAGGGGCACCTGTGGAAAGGCTAACAGGGGGCATCACAGGAGCATTCAGTTTAAGGAAACGTCCATCAGCCATAAAAGGAAGTAGAAGAGAGGGACGCAGGCCATCCTGATGTAGGCAAACACAGTCACCCTCCACATCCACAGGGGACAGCTTCTGGGAGCTGTGGACACCAACTCCAAGATGCTCATGCTCCCTCTCACAGTGTCATTGGGTTGGACCACGACCTGAAGTGCACCCCGCACACAGCAGGGCATGTGCATCATCCTTGATGACTTCCGATGCTCGGCATGATATCAGTGTTACAGAGATAGCTGTACCCTCCACTGTTGGGGAATTTCACAAGAGAAAACATGTGTACATGTTCAGCACTCATGGAATTTTCCCCACGGACTTTCAGCCTGTGATTACTGATCCCCACACACAGAAGGTGAGATACAGAGGACTGAGTATGTTTAGTCACATACACCCTGTGCCTTGCGAGTCGTTTCATTCACATTGTAAGCATTTTGGTAAACACTGGAAGTAAAGTTATTAATATTACATAATAAAGTTTACATTTACCCTTTGGTAAATAAAAAATTATTAGTATCTACCGCTTACTGAGTGCTTCTGTGCTCAGAATTCACAATATTATGAATCCAACCAACCACCAAGTGGAGGCAGCCCTTTTCCATACGAAAACATTAAGCCTGAAAAGGTGACGAACTTCCCAAGAGTCACCCTGATACAGAGTGATGGGATTATAAGTCATTTCGATGAAGTGTAAATTGATGCCTTCAATGCCCACAGCCTCATCCGTGCGTCTCCACAGCTCCCTTCCAGCCCCATTCCTGTGTACAGGGTGAGAGCCGCCAGAGCTGAACTCATATTTCACCTGCTGTTCTGAAAGTCATCCGTTTCCTTAGTATGTCACTAACATTTTCACAGTTATTGGTAACTTTTACCTATCACTGTGGTCAGACAGGATTAGTTCACTACTGTTATACAGAGAATGTTTCCATTTACTTTTCACTATACTGTAGTACATAAAAGACCATATTTAATTAAATAAATGTCTTCTAATCCAGGATCTTGTAGGACTCCATCCTCAGACCAGTCTCATTTGCTTTTTTAATAAGAGGGCCTGGGAAAGGCATTTCTCTGTAACAGCTTCATGTTTATAAATGGCTCTGAACTCCTATTCCACAAATAAAATAATCATCGTGTGTCAGATGCTAAGAAATGGAAACTGCCTTTTATTTTGGGCAAGACTGAGAAAATTCAATTAAGAAAGCTTCACCTACATGAAGTGCGTGTTAATGACCCCTGATGAAAGATTCTGTCCTGGGAAAACATGGAAGTTCACTGGATGCTTTCAAAGTGTGCTCCACATGCTCTGATGAAGCATAAGTTAATGCCACTGGGACAGGACAAAGAAGGGGAGTCCAGGAAAGCGACCAGAGCGCCACAGCCAGGCTGGCTGTCCCCGATGGGGCTGGGGTCCCCAGAGCCCCTGGGCCGGGGGGGGGTTGTTGGACAATCGATCTGTATAGCTGTTCATGGAAAATAGAATGACTGCAGCCATGTACAAGAGGCAACACCAGGCTGGGCTGGACAAGGTTCCCGAGGAAGGGGAGCCCCAGCCAGGGTCCCGAAGCTTCTCCCACAGCTGGGACAGGCAGGCAGGAGCCAGAGCTGCGCCTGCCACCTGTGGATCACATCAGGCCCCAGCTCCTGGCCAGTCACTTCAGGTGACAGCTCCGCCTTGTGCTTCTCAGTCCCCAGAGAGACATTTCACAGCATGTGCACATGAAGGGGGTAAACGCCGTGGTCTGCAAAAGCAATCATCTCACAGCTGTGCTAGAATGCAGCTACTGGACCCGAGCTGGAATCCGAGTCCCATTAGAATGGAGTCATTCAGCCCCGGAGCGCGACATGCCCAGCACAGCCTGCTGACCTAACAAGGCCCTCACATTCATCACTAGGCCACTGGGGAAACAGCCAGGCTTTGGACAGCGCAGTGAGGAGTTCGCACAATGATCAGTTTGCACTCTCGCCTTCCTAACGGTAAAGTGGCCTGCCTCGCTGTTTAAAGAATTTTAAATAAAGTATGTGCATCAGGGCACTCCTCCCCAGAAATGCTGTGCCTTGAGATAAAGCAAGACAAAAGAAACATAGTTTTGGTCAAGTAAGTGCTAGGAGCTCATACTGCACATTATTATGCTCAAAGACTTGAGAAGTTCTGAGGGAGCACAATTAATTTGAATTCATTTAAGGCAACACTTAGCACATTTACTTGACCCCAAGACAATTTCTTAAAGATTTCAGCTAACATCTTCCACCATCTATAGAGCAGATGTTCAAGGATGGATTGCGGGAATGTTAGGTTAGGGAATGCCCATTGTTCTAGGTTCCTGGTAAAACGAGTGCATGACTTGGGGACTATACTGAGGTGTAGCTATTCCCCATAACCTTGGTTTCCATTT
Source organism: Heterocephalus glaber (assembly GCF_000247695.1). The sequence continues at coordinate 18,978,289 of NW_004624770.1, forward strand.
CTGAGGTCATGGATACCTCGTTCCGTTCCCTTACCTAATCACCCAACAGTCCTCGCACTCACTGCACAAGCGTTCAAACTGCAGAGCCGGCAGAGAGAAACAGGCCACTCCCTTTCCTCATCCTACAGATCACAGAGAGCGCCACATGGAAGAGCAAGTGACAGGCTCAGCACATGGCGAGCAGGACTTGTGGCGGCCAGGGCTTTCTCTCCCTAGCACCCGCTGCATCCAGCTTCACCTCACCCGGCTTCCCCCTACCACAGCAGAAGGTGCCTGCTCCGGGCTCCAGGGGTCTGCGGCTGCCGGGCTGGAGCCACCCGTCCCCATTCTCAGCACATTCCGGCTCCAAGGCCCTCCACCTCAGCTTTCTGACGTCATGTACCCATTTCCCACCCCCCAAGAACACCCCAGAAGACCCGCGCTGCTGGCAAATCCACCAAGAATCCCCAAGTTGGACTGCACAACCAGACTCTCCTGTGCTTCCTGCTGAAAGGACCATGAGCTCACCAGGTCCTGCTCTCCACCGTAGACTCTTCTGACGTACGTCCACCTCCAGGCTCCCGAAGACACCTGCACAATGACTCACAACTCTGCATGCCCTGCTCACACTGGACACCTGAGAAATATCAGCAGATGCCTTTTTTTTACTAGATATCTCTTTAGTATCCCAGCGTTTTTCAAAACGAAATGTTCACATTATTTCAAAACCCGCTTTCTTCATCTGCTCTTTACCTTGAAAACTGGTGGTATCGTCCATCTAGCACCCACGACAGAGCCTGAAGACTTCTGTCCTCCTGCTGAGAAGCCTGCGTGGGTTCTGTCTTCCTGAGATTGCGCTGGCCTGGCCCACCTGCCCTTTCCTCCCCACACCTGGCTCTGTCCTAGGACCGTGGTGATGGTGGCCTCCCTGTTCAGTCCGAGTCTCTTCTTCAGACCAGGCCTCACCAGTGCTCCCAGAGCTCAGTTGTTAGAGGCAGGAAGCAGATGGTGCTTGGCCTCTGCCTACAGGAAATGGGTTTCTCCTGAGCAGGGCACAAGTCCTGCCTGCCTTCTCCCTCATCATGTCTCTAGCCCATCCCAGGCTACTGCAGGCAGGCGCCCAGTGTGTAGGCGACTCTCTGCTGAGCGCCCGTCCATCTGCTCCCTGGGTCAGCGAAGCTTCTGAATTCCCACTGCCAAGTCTCCCTGCCTCCTGTCCACCTGTGGCCTTCCTGAGTGCTCCAGCACTCATCCCACGAGAGAGCCAGCCACTCGCTCCTGCGGATGCCATGTAGCAGCCAACACCGTGGGTCTCTCCTTGTCTGCAAGTCCGCCTGGCAGCAGCGGCTGTCGCTGCACCTCTGCACTCCCCCAAGGCAGTGAACTGCAGATGATTGCCACGGCTAGGTGGACGCACTCGGGCCCCAGGCAGGACACGATGCTGCTCGCAGCCCAAGACTTTGGCTTCACTTCCCAGGGCACAGTGGAAGAATCAGTGAGACGAGGCTCAGTGTGGGGAAGATGAGACACAGGCACCTGGGAGGAAGACTGCTGTTGCGGGGGGAACAGCATGGGGCTCTGGGAATCACAGGTAAAGTCCCAGTTATTGGCATATGCAGATTTAATCGCCAAGATTGCACAGTGTAAATCAGTAGGATATATGTTTGGTTTTGATAAATAAACATGTTAGGTTCAAAAACAAGAGAAAAATAAGTGTGTTTCATGAACATGGAATGGCTCAATGTGGTAGAAGTTTCTACTCATGAGAGCAAATCAAGTTATCAAGTGCGGAGCCTGTGCTGGGCACAGTCCCTGGTGTGCTGAGGAGGTGAGGCTGGTGAAGGCACCGCGTTTGGGGTGTCTGTGAGCTCGGGGCATCGCCACGGCCCCAAAGGTGTGGTGCACAGGATGGGAACCGGGCTCTGGGAGAGCAGTGTCACTTCCATCCATGTGTGAGCTGTGTGTGGGGGTCACTCAGGTGCAGAGCTGTACCTCACGCTGAGGTCACTTGGGACTTACGCCCGGAGACCAGCTGTGCTGGAGGCATCATCTCACACATGTTGACTAAAGTCAACAAATAAATTAGACTGCCAAAGGCTGGTGTATGCATGGAGTAAATGCATGTGCGAGGGTTTCAAACATAACTATATGTGAGAGGGCATTTGACTACAACTAAATTGTATTTCACGTGAATTCTACATTTGGCTAAGCAGGTTTTACACAGAAATTCTGTTTTCGTAAATCACTAGATCAATGTGGACATTTCACCATCAGATGTCAACCTCAATCATGCTGTTTTCCGGGCTCATGCCAAGGACACGGGTCACACTTGACAGCATATTTTAAGCTGCATCAAATGTCTGTTCTCTGAAACAGCAAATGTTTCCTCACCAATGCTGTGGCAGTCCATGGATCTTATCAGTCACAGAGTAACTGTGCCTCTTTAAAAGAGATTCCAGGTAGCTGAAGTTTGGAATCAGCTGCTCATCCATGAAGAGAAGAACAGACAGACTGAAAGAATGCACAGGTTGAATGACAGTGTGTCCAGATGATAAGATATTAGAGCAACAGATAAATGCAAGTGTATGTGTGAGCTAGGTCCATGCCAATGAATAAGGGCATATCTCACAAACAAGACGATGGACAAAAAATGTAGCCAATGTGAAAAAATAGGGATATAGAGAGAGTCACACATAAGGAATGAGATGAAAACAACAAACATAATTCAAGGCAAGACAGAGACAATCAACTGTTTGGTGCTGTTTAAGTTCTTAAGCCTGCTGGAGCTCATTGGTAGATATAAAAGTTTATCATTAACCTTTTGTATTATTTTTAAAAGCCAGCATACCCACGCAGCTGAGAATTCCTTCTGGAGAGCACACCTGAAGGACGTAGGTCAGTTATCTTGTCTGGGGGACAATGACCGACTGGCGTCTCACTTAGTAACCAATCCCTGTTCTCCCATCAGAGTCCAGACCAGAGGCGGGGCAGGTGGGTAGGTTTTATTTTTCCAAGCTTCATTTTCTCACCTTATAAGATGATGGTGCCTCCAGGTCTTCCCAACTTTAAAATTTCATTTTGACTATGAAAAGCCCAACCCAGGAGGTGGTGGGATTCACATAGGAACAGTGGAGAAGAAAACCCTAGAAAAATCTCAGGCAGTGCTGAGGAGGAGCAGTGGGCAGTATACCCCAGGGCGGAGGGCAGCTCTGAAGGCACACGCCTGGCACTGCCAGGTCCTGGGCTCCAACCTGGCACCACAGAAGCAGGAAGTTGGCAAACGGTGACCCAGTCTCGAGGCCCCAGGGGAGCAGGGCCCCAGGCTCTGTTGGTAGAGAGGTCAGCTTCCATCAAACGGCAGTAATGTGGGTAGAACCACAAATGAGCATTCTTTAAACAAATACGAGCCATCGAAGGCTTGGATGTGGTTTCCCGGTGGCTTCTGAAGGTCACACAGTGGTTTTCCTTAAGCTTAAATACGACCTGTGTGATGCAGGTGCCTTTAGTAGCTTGGGTTTAGTGACTTTGAGAGCAGTCGCAGTGCACGCATGTCTAGGAATAAGAACTTCGTAAAAGACACCGATATGAACAGAATTCACATTTGGTTTTTTATGCTTTACATTGTATTTTTTGTGTCAAAGGTGTCTAGGACTCATTTTGTTGGACTTACAAATGAATCCAGCTGACAAACCTTCTCTCGGAACAGAACTTGTTCATAAGTCAGGGACTTACTGTACTGATACAATACTGCCATCCAGTTCAATACCACCATCCTGTTCAAGACCAGCATGCAACTCCACACCACTATGTGATGCTGCACTGTCAGCTGGCAGGAACTCCACTCAGATGTGCCTGTAATGTCCCACACTCCTTTGTCCCTGGAACCCTAACCTGGGCCATGGGTTACATTCAGCCTCAAGACCCATCCATCTTCCTGGACCGGGGACAGCTCCTCACTCTTTGACCTTTGTCCTTCACAGCCCGAGTGGGTACCATCTTTCGCTGTGTAGGACATCTCCCAACCTGGCTCATGGATTCTTGCAGGAAGGACACAGACACAACACTATGTCCCTCTCAGTACAGCGTATCAGGGGCACAACCCTGACCCCACCTGGGTGACCTGGGCAAGTTTGTGAGTGACAGCTTTCTCTGCTGAAGTCATTATCTTTCTAGCTGCATTTGATTTGCATGGTGTAGGGACATGTTCCAAACTAAATGAGTATCCCATTCCTTATCAACCTCCTTACACCAAGCTTAGCAGTCATTAACAATTCCTGTGTCTATCACATCCCATTATGATGCTGCCAAAGGTGATTAGCTATGTCCACCATTATTAATCGGTGTTCTAATGCAAGCAGACACTTCCCCTTATCTCCAATTAACTAACTGCTTAGCTAACTGTTATCAGTGTAGCCTCTGAATTCCTATTTTTTTAGATGAGCTGTGTTTTGAAATTATCAGCTTGTTTTGATGCTGAAATTGCCCTGAGTTGCGAGAGCCCCTGTGAGCTGGCTGTCCCACGGCTCACTGTGTGTGGCCCTATTTCCTGATGCAGTAAGGTTTGCAGGCCCATCTTCTCTCAGCTCCTTGCCTTCTCCCCTCAGGCTGCCACTTCTCTGAAGAGCCCCCTTTCTTGTAGTGCAGTGTGGCATTCAGAGCTGGCACTCAGATCTTGCTCTTGGAGGGGCTGCTGCTCCTGGAGTCACTATCTTGAGGTCTGTTCACTCAACAGAGACTGGAGATATCTGCGTAGACCTTGATTCACACAGATGACACTGAAAACTTTCCATACATTCTTGTGCATACTTATTTCAACTCATGCATTGATTCTGATACTTTCAATTTGAATTTAACACCTCTGGAATCTTTCTAGCCTTTGCTCCAGTCCTGAGAAATCTGGCTCACGTTAACCGTCATATATTTTGTTATGTGTCCAGTTGCTTAATTATTTAATGTAACTACTTTCCAAACTGCTGCAGCTGCCTCATCCACCTTCCACATCTGCCTTCCCTGACAGGAAGCTGCTGTCACACTGAGTACCCCCCACCTCATTGTCACAAGACACCATCCCCAGAGACCCAGCTCCCACGGGGAGGAAACACGGCTACAGCCAAAGCAAGGTGCCACGGCTTTGCCCCGCATGCATCCTTGGCAGCCACAATGGACGAAGGCTTGATAGAAGAGGGACAAAAAGAAGTGGAAAGATATGGAGAGATGGTTCGGCTCTTCATGGCTTCTTGCAGTGGGAAGGCTGGAGGGAGATGAGAGGAGAGACAGGGACATGCGTCTGTGTCCACCTGCCACCCACAATGCTCTTCATCTCTCCCCGTGGACTATCGGTTTCCCCCACTCTGCAGCTCCTCTGCTGAATGAGGCACCACTGACCAAATGCTCAGGTACAAGGAGACAGCAAAGACCAGGGCGACTGCCTCTGTTTAGAGGAGGAAGAGTGCTCTGATGAGGCCAGAAGGAGAAGTCTCATGGTTTTGATAGTGAATTATTTTGAGTCTTTGGGCCAAAGGTTTGCCCTTTTCAACTAAATGGTGACTATAATGTCTTTGCAGATTTGAGAAATTAACCAGGAGTGTTTGTGCTATTTCTCTGGGAGATAAGAGTTAAAGGTCTAGAGAAAGGTGATCTGGGTTTCAGAATAACCTCCCACAGCTAGTGGTCCTGTGCCTGTCAACACAGCTGAGCTGGGACTGTCCCCAGAGTCCCCAACCTGCAGGGGCCTGTGTGAGAAGTGGATGGAGACCCCTGGATGTGCTAGAAAGGTGTGCGTGAAGCCCGTTTAGCTGGGGACAGGGACAGACACACCAGAGGTGTAGGGGCTCCTTTATCCCCATTCTCCTGCGGCAGCCACCCCAGGCCCCACCAGGCACTTGGTTTTCCACAAAGGTGGAAAGAGCTTCCCCAGGGCCTTCCCATGCATGCCCTACAGGTCCTGTGCTGGCTGCTGGATGCATTGTCCTTGGACTGACTGTGAGTCTCTCTATCTTTCCTCTTGGACCTTCGCTCCCCAGCCCTGCCCACAGCTGTGGCCAGCCCAATTCCCAGGATGAATTCTTTAGTCTATAACAACAACTATGCTCCTCCTGGAACCCTGCAAAGTCCTGGCCTTCCTTACTGGCTTGCAAAGCTTTTGGGAATTACTGCAAAAGGAAAAGAGCAAAACTGCCTCTGTCTGAGCTAGGTCAGAGATTCTCACCAGCTTAGAGGAAGACACAGTCCCCAAGAGCGGGTCAGTGTTCCTGGCACAGTCCTGAAGGGACAGGACTGTGGACCTCCCCACAGTGCACAGTGGTGGGACTGGAAGCAGAGCCTGTCACCTGTTTGTGTGGCTGAGCTGCAGATGCCATGAAGTAACTCACTGTCACCTCTGCAGGGAGCGGTACAGCTGGAGATGCCTCTGGCTTCCTTCTGGCTCACAGTCCTCCTCTAGGCCCTAGCCTCGCAGCCCCTCATTCACTCAGTTACATGGCACAACTAATTAGTTATTATAAAATAAAACTAGTACACATTCAGGATAGGGAAAATAAGTAGGAAGGAGATAAGAAAAATTCTAATTTAAAAATTCTAATTTTAATTTAAAACTTTTTTCTCCAAATGTGACTTTAAAAATTCTGCTTAATAAACCTCCTACTGACACATATTGAAAATTCTTTTCTGTGATGGAAGTCAGCAAACCAGCAGCCTATCTTGTGGGTGGGGTGAGTCAAGGTTCCCCATCTCTGCACTGGGGACTTTTCCCTGTCCAATGACATTTCTTTTGGCGAGCCAGCCAGGAGGTAAAGTTACACTGGGACTATGACTTTAGTAAGTCCAGCTGAGGGCATTTCATTTTTTCCCTTTCCCCCTCCCCCAAATCGTTGCCCTCCAAGGCACGGCTTCTTCCTTTTCTCTCTCTCTCTCTTTTCTCCTCTTTCTCCTACCACCTCTCTCTTCACCTTCTTGCTCTCTCTTCTCCTATTTTCTTGTACTTCTCTCTATACTTTTCTCCCGCCCTGCCCCCGCCTTCTTTCTTTGTTGCTTTCTCTTTTTGCAAACATTTACAGCTTTAGGTTTTTCCTAAATGAGAAAATAAGCGCTTACACCTGACAGCACCAAAGACACAAGGCCCTTGGTCCCTCTAACTTGAAGTGTGGAGAGATGTCAAGAGGTGCACTCTAGGTCAAGTAGCACCCTTGTTAGATGTCCTCTCTGGTCAACACACCCATTCCTGGGTCAGATGGAACTAAAACTTGCTCACCAGGGAGGGAATCGGAAGAACAAACCCATCCAGTGTTTCTAGCAAGGTTTCTTCACCCACCAGTATGGGAAGACTGGTCCCAAGACACAGTGGAGAGAACCAGTCTCAGGATGGCAATCAAGAAAGCTGTCTCCATAAGTCAGACAAGCCTTTTTGCCTAAACATGTTAGATAAAGGAAACCCTCTACACTGCTCTTTTAATCCTTTTTCTCTCATCCCTCACCTTCCTCACTCTCAAATCTGAAAGTCATAAACTTGGTCTGCCTGATGCCCTTTTTGGGTGGCTGGGAACACAACCTAAACCATACAGATTCAAGTAGCATCTGGGTTATATCCTCCTTGGCCCCTGAAAGAGCCTCTGGACTCAAACCAAGAAGGATCCCACTGGCTTTCTTTTTTGTTTTTCACCCTCTCCCCTAAAAACTCAGTCCCTTTCTTGTCCCTTCTCCTCTCCTACTCTGAGGCTTTCATCTGTCAGGAAACAAATCCTTTATCCTTTTCTGTTGTTAATTAGCAGGGGGATGCATGGGAGCTCAGAGCTCTGAGTGTTTTACAGCTCTGGGAAACAGTGACTATTCCTCTCTGCTCAGGTGAGGAAGAAAGGCTCCCATCTTATGTGTCCAGCCTGGGTGCTGATGCTGACCGGAGAGGAAAGTAAACCATGCCCAAACTCCTGGCTCGACATAGGCCCAAATCTCCTTGGTTTCTCCTCCTCTCTGGGCAACACTACCACACTGGGAGAAGGGCTCTACTCCCCATGCTTTCTGCTGATGCAGAAAAGATAAATGGTGATGCAGTAACTTGGTAAAACTAGCCGGAGCCCAGCTATTTCTCTCCTCCTCCCTAGCCAGCAGCTCTATGCTGTGTTGAGGAAGGGGGACAGGACAGACTCCCCTTCCCTGGACACAGCTTAAAGATGCATGCCCTCAGGGCTTTGCCCACCCAGGACAAGAGCTTCACTTCAGCCCTCTATGGCTATCTGAAGTGCAGTCACCATGGACTTCCTGGTTCTGAAGGCACCTGCTCCAGCCCTACAGCTCCACACAGTACTCTTATGGGATCTCACAGAGTGGCTTCTTCAATGCCACCTTGTTCCCTCCTTCCACCTTCTTTGGTTTTGGTAATCTCATGATATTTTAGTCTTAAGTTGATCTTTCTATCTCAAACAGTATGTGCTTTTAAATTACAACAGAATGAGGCATCTCCAGACTTGTTAAATCCTCTAGGAGTTCTCTACAGGATGTCACAGGTTCCTGGATACAAAGACCTTTGGGGGAACTTTTTGAATCAAGCTCAGCTATTGTGTACAACTACTTTCCACCTTTCTGATCTACTGTGAAAGATGCAAAGTAGTTTTTGCATACTTTTGAGGGCCTGGAAGTAGCAGTATGCCAGGGGCAAGGATACTTGCCCTGGTTATTAAAGCAAGAGGACTGGCCAATGTGCCTGATCATGGGGCAGATTTCTGCACGACTGGCAGGGATGACTATAGTAGTCAGGACAGAAAGTTGGGGTAGGTGTGTGCACAGTCTGACCCCAAGTTCAGGTGGGCTGTGCAGCAGACCTTAGGAAAGTTTGGGTGGGCCTTGGTCTGACCCTGGGAAAGTTGATGTGAGCTGCTACTTGGGCAGTCTTGACCCCAGGAAACTTAGGGTGGGCTGCTTAGACACCTGGCCCCAGGAAAGTCAGGACAGCAATGTCCACTAGGAGAGCTATGTTGTCTGCGCCTGAGTGGTAATAGATCTATTTATTACCATTGGGTAGTAAATCTGTTTGTGGTCAACACTACTTCCTGAACTTGGAGGAGGTCTTAAAGTATCCCTGGAGTCTTGTCAGTGCTGATACTTTGCAAACCTGTTTTGTTTTGTTTTTTTAAACCTAAGTTTCACCTTCAGAGCAAAAGCTAAATTAATATTTGGAAAAGATTTTTATATAGCTGTGATGCCAGCTATCACTAACTTCTTAGTATATTAAATTCATTTATGTTCCTTAGATGTCCAAGCCTTCTAAAATACAAAACTTTAAAAAATCACCATATTTGATGTCTTCAAACAAAATCATTTGCAATAACGGACTTTTCCAGGCTGATATTTATGTGTTTCTAATTGTATCATGATAGTCAGATATATCAAACACTACGCAGTCCAGGGATACCCATGCTAATGATTAAAAATCTTTAATCTTTGAAGATTAGAGATCATTGGTGAACAAGTACATTCTACTTAGAAGACACTTTATTTCAAAAAGGAGCAAGTTGAGATGAGAATTTATGTGTATGACTTAATATTTTTAATTGGATAAAGGTAACCCGTTATTGATAAGTTACATTATACTAAAATGGGAATTTCAATGTATTTTTAGAGATAATAAGAAGAACCTAATTGTTCTGCTATAATGATGCCATCATAACTGTTACCCTAAAATGCTATGTTTACTCTTATTTTTATTTTTCACTTTCCTTGTACAACTCTGTGACTGTTATCTGCCACCATGGTGCAGGAAAACATCTCCTGAAAGACAACCTGAACAGCATTGCGATGGCCTGTGACACTGCCTGCAGCTGACGCAAACACTAACCGTGATTAATCGAAGCTCCCGGTAGCCAGAAGGGGTTAGAATGGTTAAAATTAAGACCGACTACTCCTGATTCAAGAGTGCAATGGGCTGGGTGTTTAACAACTGAGGCTGAGAGACCCGAGCTAAGGAAGACAGAGGGCTCGAAGGACAGCCAATAGTTTGGCTCTTTCCCTCCAAAGTCAGGAGGACCCATGTCACGAGAAGAACCCTCTGAAAGGCCTACTGGGTCACCCCACCTCCCAAGAAGGGGACTGTTAGATCCTGAGGTCAGGAGCCAACCAGTGTGCCCTGTGCTCAGAAGGGGTCCCCGAAGAGCACAGTGCTCCCAACACTTCCAAGGAAGCCACGAGGCCAAGCAGACTGAGACCCATCATGGCAGACAACGCAATTCGTAGAAGAAAAACCGGAGGAGCTAAGGGGGTCCTCATGTGGCCCCAAAAGTAACCCCTGAGGGAGCCATACCAGTCAGGCTTACACTGAGAGTGACAGTAATACAGAAACAGGACAGGCAAGCACAGACAAAAGGGGCTCCAGACACCGCATCAGCACCCATCGGAGTCTCCAGCCGCACTCAGGACATCTTAATCCAGCCATAAAATGTCACAACTCCCAGTCCCACTAACTTTTCCAAAAACGTGTCCTTCAGCCTCTTAGTGTATCGTCATCATGTTACTTTGATATACAATAAATATTCCTCAGTAAAAATCTGGCTTCTTAGTAGGTCTGCCCATAGGGTTAAATGCCAATATAAATGTTCCGGCTACTAAAGCTTATTCCTTCTGTGGTGTAAACTAACTCCATGGTCTAGAGCCAGGCACTACAAGGATCCATGAATCTACAGAGCAGAGGCCAAATCCCAGGTTCTGAAGCCTGTAATAAGAGCTTTCATGGCCAAATGTTCGTGTGAAACACACATAATCTTTACCTGATTTATTCCTTGGCCATTACTATAATTAACATTTTAAAAATTTAGTTTTCTCATTAACAAAATCGAGAGGAGTCTACATATTCTTACACTCTACCTGTTGTACTTGGGTCAACATGTTAAGACCCAGAGGTTAATATTAAAGATGGTTCGCCATTCTCTTTTTAGGGCTTTGGCACTTGCCCGTCTAGCCTGTCTCCTTTAGGTCAGTGAGGAGGAGACCCTGACCCCTGGTGAGGCAGGATCGGCCCTGTCTCAGCCTGAGGGGCTCACAGAAGACAGACCTGCGGCCCTCCAAGTCCTCTAAGGGTTCAAAGTCTGGGAGGAGGGGCCAAGAGGCAGGACAGGAAAATAAGATAGGTAGAAAGGAGACAAGAAAAATTGTACTTTTAAAATTGCACTTTTAGTAACAACTGCAGGTTCAAGGCACAAACCCAGTCAAAAAAATCCCTAAGGTCCTTAAAGACACAACATGCCCATGCCATGCCCTCTCACCTGTAAACGGGCCTCCCTACCTGTGCACAGGCCACCTCCTCACTGTGAATGAGCTTCCCCAGGCCGGGCCCCTCGCTCCGTCCCGGGTGCTGGCTGTCAGCCCAAAGGGCATCACTCCCCCCTGGGGAAGAGCTGTAGCTGGTCATCTGGAAGTGGATCCCCTCTCTATAGATTCTCAATTCTGAAGATTTTCACCCCAAATCCCCATAAATATACCCAGATCGAGGCCATCCGGTGCCTCTCTCTCACTTCTGAGGGCGGCACTCTATTTCTCAGTGTGTACTACTAAAATTCTGCCCACTAAGTCTCTTTATGCCGCTTCCTGGTGTGTCCTAAAAGTTCTTCTCCCATGATGGACGTCAGTGAACCTGCAACCTGTGCCACGGGCAGGGTGAGTAGAGGTCCCCAGCTTGGCTTTGGGACCTTCTTGGGCTCTGCCCAGTGATAGCGTATTTTATTTTTTCTGAAATGTAGCAGAATAAGGCCCAACAAAAGTATCAGCATGCATAGCATGTGGTAAGAGCATTTCTTTTGAAACTAAGTTTGTGTTGTACAAGGTCACGACATCAAGTTCATTTCTTGGTGTAGTTTTGTTTTTTGTTCTTTTTTTAAAAAGAAATTTGAAACCACTCTGTGGGAAAATCCTGTTTTAGTAAGCAGGTGGGGCAGCCTTGCAGGGCCAAGGTGAAGATAAAACCGGTCTTTGTTCAAATCTCTGGGAGCCGAGTGCACTTGAAACCCCACAGGGGAAGGCACAGTCTCCCAGCATTTTGACTCTGAGCTTGCAGGTTAGGGCCCCCAGGCTGTGCGAGACTCCAGTGGTCAAACTGTCCCAGGAGTCAACACCCCCACACATGGAACAGCACTGAGATGACGTCAGAGGGCGGCACAAGGGAAGCCGTGGGGAGAATGTAAATCAGCACAGCCGTTACTGCACAGATTCATAAACAACCACATGGAAGCTCCTCAAAAATTAAGAAGAAAGCTCTACAGGATCCAGCTCACCCACTTCCGGGTTTACATCCAAAGACAACGGAGTCAGGGCGCAGAAGCAACCCCGCACCTGGCACGCGCCGCACAGGACACAGCGCAAGATGGGCCATGGCTGATGAGTGGACCATCTGGATTCAGCCATCCAAAAGGAAGAGGCCGCGTCACTCGCAGTGACATGAAGGAAACCGCAGGGCATGATGTGATGTCCACCAGGCAGAGGCAGAGGCCACAAGGTCCCCCTGATGTGCAGAATCTGAGGGTTGACCTCATGGAAGGGGAGAGAGGAAGGCTGGACACCTGGGCTGCATCAGTGTGGGTGTTAGGTTGGGCCAGGCAGGAGGACAACTGCTTGGTGTCCTGTTGCACACGAGAGTGACGATGGCTAACAACAGCAAATTATACAGAGTCCACCAAACAATAACGTGGACACTTCAGCAGTTTGACAGGCTAATAAATGTCTGGAAGCCAATGGCCACCGCTTTGAGCACTCTTGTAATTGTAGAGGCCTAGGTAACTTGTATTAATCTCATGACACCTCAATGAATTTAGTATTAAGATATTTCTACCAGTTTGTCTTTTCTTGGTGTATGCATTTTTTGGTGGACTCTACATTTCAGAGTAGCTGGGGTGTGAGCATTTCACTACAGAGAAACGATCAGTTTCAGAGGTGGGGCCCCTGATCTGGTGAACGTGTAATGCGCTTGCATCTTACCCCACACATTTGTATCATTAGGTGCTGAATAAAAATAAAACAGTATATCCTATGCTAAAAAAATCTAAGCAATGAAAATAAAAATTTGTAAGGTATAAATTACAGCACAGCAGCGTACACTACCAACAGAAAAGTCAAAGAACATTTTATATGCACTTCGGCTCCCAGGTTAATGGAGCCGGCTATGCAGAGTGTGGGCAGAAAGCACTGTGCAGGGTGGGACTGACCACCAGCTGAGGGCTGAGGGGTGAGAGACAGGACCCACAAGCGAGAGGAGCACCGGTGTCACAGACATGGCCATGCACGTCCTCAGGCAGCATGAGGCCCCCGCCTGCCGCCGCCATGGGGGGCTCGGGGCTGTGCAGCGGGCACTGTGAGCAGCTGAGTGTGGAGCAGGCTGGGCCCCATGGTCCCTCCAGCAGGGTGACTCTCGAGGCCCTTTCTGGGGAAGGTGGTGGAGACACCGAAGGGGAGGAAAGCACTGCTGCCTGACTGCCTCGGGGCCGTGTGCTGGTCACACTTACAGAGGGTGCGGTGTCAGTGACTGCAGAGGACAGCTCAGCACACCAGGAGATGGACAGGGAGAGGAGGGCCAGGAAGGAGAAGAGATGGGGTGGGGGGAGGCCTAGCGCAGGAAGAGGATGTAGAAGCGGAAGAGAAAGGAAGGAGGAGGAACAGGAGGAGGGGCAGGAGGAGGGGAGGGCCCAGCAGCGTTTGGAGTGTTGCAGCACAAAGTGGCAGAGGGGCCCAGAGAACAGAGAAAAACAGCCCAGCACCAGCGCCCTGGTCAGAGCAGGGCATTTCCAATACCCTAGCTGAGCCACAGGACCTGCAGGCCACAGTGCTGGATTTCAGCAGGAGCTCTTCCTGCACTTCAGGGCTCCGAACAGGAAGGGTTTATGGCGAGGGTGAATCCACAGTGTTGGGTGCGGAGGAAACTGTTTCCTCTGGAAATCCCCAGTCTGGAATTCTGTTTTAATGGTTCAAGAGCTATGACCAAATCACTGACTTGGGATGACAGCTGGGCTCCTGAGAGACTTTCTCCTAGGCGGAGATCTGTTGGTTTCATAAATAAATAAGAGTCGAGCTGTTGCCATTGTGATCTGGATGCACACTTGAGCGGCAAGTGTTTCGTTTTCACTGCTGTTGTTTGCTTATTTCTTGTCGCTTTCTTCATGCCGACTGTTTGCACAGATGCATGGGCTCAGCTCGGCAGACCTGTCCATTCGAGGGATGTATTTTGACCGTGCCCCTCAAGGACCCCGTCTCGCTGTTCGGGGCAGCCGAGTGCATGTTGTATGTTTCGATCATATCCCCCTCCCCTCTTCCCTTCCTCATGAGAGCCCCTCTCCTTTCCTGGTGTCTGCTCTGGATTCTGCACATTATTGAGAGCGAGCGAGTGTGCGGCATGTGTTTCTCAGCCTGGCTCTTTCGGCTCCACATGACCAAAAGGGCGGTTCCCGGCCTATTCACAGGACGCAGCCTCCCGCTGCAGGGCCAGACCTCTCAGAGGAGCTCCGCAGGCCAGTCGGGTCACCCTGACCCCAGGATGTCACGGGGACACACTGTCCCTTTCCTCTGCCCGCCTCCCTTCCAGTCTAGTCCAGGAGCTTCTGGTGTTGGTTCCTGGGGGAGCCAAGCAAGTGCCGTCCCTGCAGAGGCCGAGCCGCCTCGTGGGGGTCTGAGAACAAGCAACACATTGGCACTCAAGGTCCTTATTTAACAAACCCCTCAGTAGAACTGTACAAGAGATCTTCCTGCGTCTCGGGGGACCCATCGGGGAGCTGCACACTCAGCAGTGGCCTTTGGTGCTGTACCAAGTTTCTCGTTTTCGCGTGCCACTGGCATGCTTCCCTGCACACCCGGCGGTGCCCTGGACACGCGTACTGCGGCAGCCTGCAGCGGCCCCTCGCACAGATGTCTCCATGCTGTCTCCTTCAGCAACTCTGAACCCCACAGGCACCTGTCCCACACTGCTGTTGGTTGCGAGCAAGCTGGATCCTTGGGCTCTGTGCCCTCCTGCGTGACCAGCAAGGAGAGTTGGGCCCTCGGGAGGCTGCTCTGTGATGTGCTGCCCAGAGCCAAATGTGTGGCTGCAGATCTTGTGCCTCTCATCGGGAAGCGCATGCTCCCTTCACCCACAAGTTTCATCTCTACCCTATGCCCACAGCAACAGCAGACACTGGTTGTGTTGTGCCTGTTTTGTTTTTCTCTCTGTCCTAAAAGTAATTTAGGTCAATGCAGAGGCCAGGGACAAACCACAGCACCCAGACCGCAGATCCCAGGGACCTTGACGGAGTCACACCCAGCAGCCTTCGTGTGACCCCCCCTGACATGCTTCCCGGAGAAGCTCAGTGCTGCTTCTGGAAAGTGCCCCTGGCCACGCAGCGACGGGCAGCGCTGCAGCCTTTGTTTCAGACTCTGGAGAGCAGAGGTCTCCTTCTCTTTCTCCTACTCCTCTTCCTCCCCCTCCCTCATTCCTCTCTCCTCCCCACTCCTCTGTGGTTTCCATCCATTACAGCCCTTATGCAAACCACCAGCAAACCCTCTGAAACTGCACTCAGTCCAAGGTGGAATTTGATTATCTGCGGAGATTTCTAAATAAATATATTTTACTGGGCAGAGCAGAGTGCAGAGAAGTTTTCAAACCCAAACATTTGTCATGATGACCCGGAGCAAACAATTTTCTCTCTGTTTACGGCAAGCAGGTCAATAAGCGACATCTGGCTTGAGCCATTTGGAGCCTCCTTGGAGGCTCCCGACTTATCTAACTTAAAGTTTGTACCTGCCTGTGTAGTCAGCGTGTCCACTGATCAGGGCTTCTATTGCTCCCCGCATGACACCCTCCTGCTGTGTCCTGCTCAGGCACTCCAAGAGAAGGGATGCCCTGTGTTAGGCTGCTGGCTGCTGGGCGAATGCTGGTGTCCCCCGCCCCTCCCCTGGGGAGCAGATCACTGTGGGCTGCTCCGTCCCCACGCTGTGCCCCACGGACCTGGCGGGTGTGGTCTCCTGAGCACCATGCTCCTCTGGCCTGGCCTTCCACTAACTCTGCAGAAAAACTGTCTCCCAAGCTCTTGATGAAGCCAGCCTTCCTGCCCCGCGGGATGAGGGGAGCTGCTCGTATGCAGAATGAGCATCCTTGATCGATCTCCAAATCCAAATCCAAAATATGAAGCACTTTGAGCACTGCCATGACGATACCAGTGGAAAACCCCACATTAGGAAACTTTTTTCCATACACGAAATTATTGAAAATGCTGTACAGCAATTACTTTCAGACAATGTCTACAGGGAACAGAGGTGAATTTTCCATTTAGACTG
This sequence comes from Heterocephalus glaber, assembly GCF_000247695.1. The sequence goes on from NW_004624770.1 coordinate 18,994,540, forward strand.
AGTCCCATCCTCAAGGTATCTCATTATGTGTATGCAAATCTCTGAAATTGAAAAACGCTGAAATCTGAAATACTTCAGTCCATGCATTTCTGGAAAGCGTGTTTAAACTGTACTGAATCCCAAATCCTGAGATTACTGGGTGAAAAATTAAACACACTAACTATATCACTGCCTCCTCCGAAAGCCAGGACTGTTGATACGCTTGCTGTGGAACAATATTCATGGCTTTTCTGATATTACTGACTTTAAACACATTTTTAAATGCACAGGAATAACTTCTGAAATTAAACCCTTGGGCTAAGAGGAAAACACAACCTGAGTATCAACAAACTAACTCTTTTACATGATCCTTCTGAAATTACGACTGTTCTTTATATAATAAAATAATTTAAATCTTTCTTCCTCTTTCATAAGGGATTACTCAGTCTTAATAAAAACAGGTAAAGATTTTCCCTACTATAAATGATTGCAGAAAGGTCAGTCCAAACCCCACAAATCCTTCGTTATAGGGATGAAAAAACCTCCATGTAAAGCTCTGGCTTACAAACTGTCTACAGATAGATGTTTACATTGTAACTGCTTCACATTAACACACTGCAACCACTTGGCTTAGTTAAGACGCTGTGCTGCCCTTAGGTGTGCTGTGCTGCCCTTCCAGGCCTGCTTTATGAAAGGTGAGAGTTTTGCCTAAGGCAAAAATGTAAACAGTAAAAATGTCGTGTTAGTGAAAATAATGTCCATGTATGAAATCAGGAGAGATGGGTTTCACGAAGGTGTCAAGGAACCAGTGAAAGACCTGACTGGGACTCGGGTGGGGAAGGGGGGACTATGAGGCTGGAAGTTGAATTAATTCAGGGAGTAGGGAAGACTGGACTGTAGCCATGTTTCAGTAAGGATAGTTCTGCTTTCCTCCCTAAGAGGAATGGGATATGGAAGAGCTGGTGCAAGACCAGGGAAGGCTGGTAACACGGCATTTGCAGAGCTGCTCCCCAGGGCGGGGCAGCAGGGCAAGGCGATGCCTACATGTCTCACAGAAGGTGACAGGTGCAGCTGGGCAGGAGCCCTGACCCGGAGGGGTGGACAGACAGGTGGGGAAGGAGGGGACTGGGGCACATGGTGGCAAGGCAGCTTCAAGATGCAACTGATGACAGGATGCCCCCACCCCCAGGCTGTGAACTGCTCTGGGGGACGGACACGGCATCGCTGTCACCGTCAGGAGACCTCTGTGCATCCAGAGAGGTCACAGAAGCTCTTCGGGTCTCCCTCTGCACACTGCCTGCGTGTGAAACCACGAAACCACAGGCACAATACCACGACTGTTGCCCCTTCAGTCTGTGCACTGAGGAACGGGTGTGTGTGTGTGTGTGCGCGTGTGTGTGTGTGTGTGTGTGGACAGACGAGGCAGGAGGACATCCAGAAGGAAGCGTGTCCCTGGGGTCACCTGAGATTATTTCTCAGGCCCCTGGTGGCGAACTCGCACAGTCCTCATGGCTCTGTCTGAGCACCAGCCGAGGCTGTGGCGCTGCTGAGCCAGTCAAGTACCTCAGCTAGGGAAGAGCTGGTTTCAGTCCCGAAGGTAGGAGCTAGTGAGCCCGTCCATCAGCACAGACTGCCAGCATGTCACACCAGGTCCTCTCTCCCGCCCATGGCATGGCTTCCTGTGTCCTCATGTTGCACTTCGGACTCCAGGCTGAAGGCTCTGAGGACACCACGAAGGAAACCCAAGTGTTCGTGCCGATTCCTCTGATTCTGTACGGAACGAGGCACTAGGGAGCCACATGGAGCTGGGTCCTCCACGTGAGGACCCTTTGGTGCAGACTCGCTTCTCTCATTCCTACTTGGTCAGCTCATGTCAGTCACAGTGACCTGATCTAACCCAGATGCACACGACAAATCGGAAGACATTTTCTTTCAGTCGTGTTTTGAAAGAAAGACAAGAAGCCTCAAAGATTATATATTTTTCCTGGAAGAAAAATAGATCTTTCTACCAAATACTTACTCGCTGTCGGCACTGCTCGAAGGAAGAAGGTTGAGCTAACGACTTCCCCAGCTGGAAGCCAGCATCCTCAGCCACACTTTCACCAGCCTGAAGATGTCCACTGCCTGCTTTCGCTACACAAACAGATACACTCGCAGGTGCACACGTGTCAGCTCTGCGGCTTGTGATGTGCTTCACGTATACGCAGGGTATTGGGAGGAACAGAGCAACAGCAGATCTGACCAACTGCACGAGAGCCACTTGGTGGAAATGATTCCGTGGTGTCCCGGACAGGAAGCTTGGTGGCAACGTCTAACTCTCTTCTGACTGTGGGGTTTCAGGGTGCTTGGTGCTTGTGCAAGGATGAAGAAGACCTCGGTGCACTGTCAAGGGAGGGAGGGCGGCCACGTCGTGACAACGGGCTTCAGCAAGTCTCTCAGAGCTTGGGGTGAGCCACACGTGCACGCTGGGGAGTGGCCCTCGGCCTGGACTAAGCTGGTCTTCGTCACCACGAGTCATTTCCTCTCGCAGTGCTGAAGGGGACTTCCAGTCACTGCGTCTCTGCAAGTGCTCGGCGTTTGCATTTGGACGCTGAGCGTCGAGCGGGGTGTCAGCAGGGCCGTTCCCGCTGTCCCGTGGGCTCACACCTGGTCAGGTGTCCGCATCCCTGAACTCAGGTGTGTAGAAACATTGTCCCTCAGTCGATGCCTGCCTCCCTAGTTAACGATCAGTTTTGAAACGGAGAGGAAAGTAATCGTTGAAAACAAACACACTGCTTCCTAGCTGATGAGTACGTCCATGGGTGAGCTTCCTCGGAGCAAACCCAACGGTGCGACTTTCGCGAGTGTCAGCAAGCGCCAGAGACGCCGATGACAAAGAGGAGCCTGTCCTCTCTGATTCATGGGGGTTTTCCAAACCAGCCTCACCTCTAACACTGCCACCCCGGGCTCCCCTCTTTGTGTCTCGGGCTCTGTCCAAAATGTTAGGAGCAGGATTCTGCCCCAAGTCTGAGCTGCAGGTGCTCAGCAGGGCGTACAGACCATCTACTTATGTACACACACACACACACACACACACACACACACACACACACACACGGGAGGCACCTTCCCCTGGGGGGGCAGAGTTCCATCTACTTCAGAATGGAGAACAGAGTTATTTCTGACCACTGCTACCCACCTGACCTAGAGCCAGAGAACAGAGGAATAATGGTGTTCAGAGCCCCACTCTCCTGTCCACGCCTTTTGAGCACAGGGTTGCTGGGCAAGGACTGCTGGGGCTCGACTTCCAGTCCAGTCTGGTGTGTGCCACACACTGAAGGGTGCCATGAAGCTTCGTGCAGTGGATGAACACACATTGCCCACGTCACGTCCAGGGCTGGCTGAGCGGGGTTACTGATATTTTGATAGGCTTACTGTTAGATGATGACAAAATAAATTCAATGTACTAAATATGAGGTCACATTTGGATCTGACCACGTCTTGAACTAAAAAAAACCCACATTTCTGGCTCTTCTGCTTCATTCCTCCGTGCCTCAGTGGGCCCCACGCAGCTCGGGGGTGGGGGCTCCAGGGTCTCCAGGCCTCCAACTGCAGGACAGCATCTTCCAAGTGGGGCTCAGAGCCCCACAGGTGCCTCCACTGAAAGCAGGAGAGCCACACTGAGACCATGGGGAGCGCTGTGCTGCTGAGCTCTTTGTACACCGAGAGTGGGACATGGAATCTGCTGTTTATGCACCGAGAGTCTCCCCAGAAAGCAAGTCCTCAGGCTACCTGAGACACAGCACTTCCTGTTACCTAAAAGTTACAAACTAGGGTTTCTAACGGTTCATGAGTGGTGATTAAAACGATAGTGTGGAGAATAAGAGGCTACTCTGTACCTTTGCAGCATAAATCCATGCCGAAGATAAAACAGGGGCCCCGGCTCTTTAGCTGCAACCAGTGAGGACGTGTACCTAGGCCCAGGGCAGTTCCGGGCCTGCCAGCACAGCCCCGACCGGGTGCCTGCAGGTGGCACGAGGGCTGTCACCTGGACAGCACAGTGGGAAGAGGGGACGGGACACGTGTGTGGCCAGCAGGCCCCGCTGCTCGGACTCCCGGGAAGCTTGGGTGGGCAACTGTCCCTGCAGCACCCCACCACTTCTGCCCTCCTGGGCGCCTGAGTGCAGGGTGCAAACCTCCCACGGGGTGGGTGCAGACCTGGCTGGGGAGGCACAGTGAGCTGAAGCCGGACGAATATGCCCACCCCTGCCCTCTGCCCTGCACAGACACTCAGTGTGCACCAAGCAGGAGCTTAGTGTCCCTTCCTCCCACACACCTGGTCATCACAGGGCACAGTCACTGCTGCGCCCCAGCGTCCGGGAGCCTCCTCCCAAGTGAGCACAGCAGCTTCTAGCCAACTCCTCTCTCCTCCAGCCCTGCAGCTGGTCCACACTGCTGCCCATGGGACTCTCCAACAGCACAGCCAGCTGAGTGGCCGTGGTTCGTCCCCTGAGGTTCACGAGCCCCCCCCCACGTGGATGCTGAGAACTGGATCCCTCCCCAGCGTGGAGGTCAGCAGAGTGGCTGGTCCTCACAGGGCTGAGCTCCCTGCAGCAAGGCCCTTAGGAAAGATCTGACTCCGTATGCACACTCCTGCCTCGGGGTGCCCCTGCCACCCCATAACTCAGCCAGGAGGCCACACCAGATGCCGGCACCATGCAGTGTGCCCGTCCCAGCCTCCAGAGTCATGAACCAATCAAACCTCTTTCCTTTACACGTCACCCAGTGTCAGGTGTTATGTTACAGCAGCAGAAATCCGACTGAGACCCTTATCTTCCCCTGGACCCTCTCCTTCCCACACTCCTCCCAGGCCCACTGAGGCAGAGCCAAAGCCCCAGGATGCTCCCCAGGTGACCTGACTCCGTTTCACCCTTACCACTGCACTGTCCTGTGGCCCCAGCAGGTCTGACGGTGGCTGCAGTGCGGTCAGGAGCCCCGAGATGCAGCGTCACTGACACACAAACACCATCCATGGCCTCACAGGTGATGCTTTGTGTTTGCACCCTGATAGCCTCTGACAGCCAAGCTGCCTCTTCCGCACCCCGCACCCAGCGTGGCTGTGCGACATGGGTATGTGAAGGGTGGGAGAATCGCACCAAATGTGCTCCGCTTCGCTGTGACGCGCCTTGCTTAGTGATCCTGAGGGCAGCGTGAGCGCTGAGGGAACCCACGTGTGATTATGTCGCCACACCCTCTGCTTTCCTGCAGCAACACCACATGTCCTGCTCCTTCCTGTGAGGTCTGCAGGGCCCCGAGGGTGGATGTGCCGCCCGTGCCCCCACAGAGCCTGGCACAGAGTAGCGACAGAGCTAACGGGCTGGCTGTCACTTCTGGGGGAGTGAACAGCCAGCGGAAATGGCCAGTCTCTCAGGGCCTCTGCTCGGTGTGGCCGTGGTGACTTCCCCAGCCTAAGGAAGTCTCGGGTCAGCCCCTGAGGGCAGCCTGGAGCAGAGCCATGGCCAGTCCACAGCCTCTGCAGCCCACCCTGACCAAGCATGAAGCCTTGGCCTGGTCTTGAAGCTGCCCTGTGAGGCAGGTAGACCACGGTGAGCTCCAAAAGTGGACTAAAGCACCTTGGGAAGATTCAATAAATCCTACAGGCAAACTCCTTAGCAGGGATGCCAGGACAAGTGCTCAACAAATCTCACTCCTTCCTGTGATGTGCATTGGAAAACCCCAAGTCTAGCCCAGGAGGGGGCAGGAAGTGGTGGTTTTAAAATGTTCAAATAAATGAATATATTAATAAGTTGGCCTTAATTTTAAACACTAAGCTACAGAAACATCCTTTTGTTCTGGTCATTTCCTGAATGTAAACTGCTCTGACAAATGTATATCATAGTTTCAAAATAGGTTGCTAAACTTCCCAGGAATATTCCTGTGCCTCCTGCCTGAAGGGATTTCTGAGCCCATCTTCCGGAAAGCCGGCGCCAGAGCGGGGTGCATCGCTGCACAGGGAAGCCGGACTGTGCACCTCCGGGCGCGTGGCGCTGTCACGTACAGAGCAGCCAGGGGACCTTTCACACCCACAACTACGGGGAGGCAGCAGCACCTTCTGAGTGCCTCTCAGAGAGAAATCCCTGTCTCGATGCCAATGAAGCCGCATCACCCTTCCCGCCCACCAGCTTACCTCACCTTCAAGCTTCAGAGAAATTCAGCAATAACTGCAAAAGCACAGAGGGTTATCTTTCTCCCAGCTGATCGCACTTCTATCTCATTTCTTGGGTGTAAGCATTCAGATAAAACAGCATACAGTAAAACCACCCATGGGATCTACTTTTTCATTATTTTTCAATATTTTATATAACATTATCTAAAGAAATAACATTAGTTTCTATGAACCAGCTCGTGAATTATACAACTTGAGGATAAAAACTTAAATTTGGCTTTAAATTTCCCCTAAAAAACGATTCATTCTTGAAAAGAATAGTCAATAGCAACTAAAACATATTGAGAAAAGCAAATTCTGTGAGAGTGGCCGATAGGACAACAGAGCAAGGACACACTACTAATTTGTCTGAAAGCAATTTGTTTCCCAGCATTTATTAAGGCCCTTATTTGCCAATCCCTGGGCCTGCACTGGAGACGGCAACGTAAGAAGAGCCGATTCTGTGCCCAGAGGGTACAGGCCGGGAGGGAGCGGGGCACCTGGGATGCCAAGTGTGTGTGGGACTTCGGACACAGCTGTTTTGTTCTAATGCAGACAGGAGGGGCGGGAGACAGAGAGGGACGCAGAGCACAGGAGCTGGGGAGGTTGGGGTGCTTTGGGGGAGCAGGAGGGGTCCTCAATGAGGAAAGGCCAACGAGACAAGTACTAGTCATCCTGCAGTCCCTACAACCAACTCCCTGAGACAGGCCATTCGTGAAGACAAGGGGATCACAGGCTCAGCTGGGAGGCACGGGGTCCAATCCTGGTGGCCCACGGGGCCTGGGGAGGCTGCACAGCAAATGATGTCACGGAGTGGGTGGCGTGGGGGTGCATGGAGTGGGGTTGACTGCACTCAGCACACAGAAACACATTTGCAAGGACATATGCTCCAGAATGCTCCCTTCATCCTTTCCAAAGGCAGTACCTCGAAGACCAAGACCAATCCCTGGGCCACCCTAAAAGTGCCACCACCTCCCAATGCGGCCACCCCGGGAACCACACCTCGAACACATGGCCCTTTAGGGACACGCAAACCATAGCACAGGGTGCAAGGATGGACTTGGTCAGCCTCCCTGCAATCAGCGGTGGCAGCTCCATCCTTGGCCTACTTCTCACCTGCTGGAGGAGGTGCCAGGTGCCTCGCTGGCATCCACCACCACGGAGCTCCCAACACACTCAGCGTGTTACAGCAGAGGCTGGGGAGCAAAGGCTGAGAAACGGCCCAACGCTGACACAGAGCTCCAGCAGGGAGTGGTTTCCACACTCACGCAGCACAAAGCCCAGCCTCGTCTCTGCCTGATGCTGCCTGCAGCACTGCAGGCTCTGAGGGTGGACGCAGGGGAACACACTCTGGCTGCTCTCCAGCTTGGCTTTCCCACAGCGGGGTTTCCCCTGCGACCCTGTGCCTGTGCCCCCAACCAGGCTGTCACTAGCTCAGCCCACTACCCAGTAGGTGTGGACACCAGACTTCAGAACAGATCTGCCCTCGCACACTTCAGGCTTCTCATCTAGAGGACGAGACAGGAAGGGAAAATACTTCCAAGCAGCCTGTCCAGGGCTGAGAGAAGCACATGAACAGCATGAGGGGAGCAGGGCCTGGGGCACCGGGGATGGGAAAAGGTCCACAGGGAATCGTGTCCAGCATAGAGGAGCGAGGAGGCGGGTCCAGGGATCAGCTGAAGGGAGAGCACAGCCACACCTCGGAGTCCTGTCTGCCCTGTGGGGACATCCTGGGGGGGTGTTGCATCACAGCAGCCGTTTGCAGGGAATCTCTGCATTGGAGAGTTCTCTGAACCGCAAGGCACTTCCTCGGGCCATGGGGTACAGCGTCACGGAGACTCGCTGGAGGTAAGGGCGCTGCTGATGACACACACTTCCTGAGAATCGCTCTTTGCTTTTTAAATGAAGATGGGCAAGAGCTCAGCAGTCAGTTGTTATTTTAAATCGGCCCAATGAGGTTTTCCAGAGAGCAAGACCTCCTCTCTCACTCTGTGCTAAGCCTACTTACTCGCTGAAGTATCTTTTCTTAAGGAAAAGCATAGCTTTATAAAGAGAAAACCACGTCCAGACGTTGTTTGGAGGGCTCCGGGGCAGGTGTTGCTAGGGTTTCTGACGTTCCTGCCTGCAGTCCCTCCTGGGCACATGGCTGGACGGCAAGTGAGCTGCAGTGACAAATGCCTCCTGCAGGGGGCACATTTATGGCACCTGGGCATACTCAAGCGTCACCCGGCACAAAGGTGCAGAAGGAGCGACGCGGCCAACACACTGCCATGGCCTCCTCGGCACCTGCAGGAGCCGGAAGCGAGCCCTGCTGTGGGAAGCCACTGCCATTCCAGTTGCAAAGCCACCTTTGCTGGTAACTCTTACTTAGCACATCGGCGTGTCATCGGTTCACAATGCTGTGCTAGCCTGGCACACCTGTAACACGGACTCATAAACGACTGAGCCATAATCATAAACTTAGAAAATCTCCACAGAAAGTGAGATTTCTAGCTGAAACCAAAACAGAAACTACAGCAACAAAGCAGCTGAGTGCACCTTGCTGTGTAGACATCCATGGGATTTTCCAGGAGCGCCAGGCACGCACTCACCTTACTGCACTTCTGAGGAAACCCTGAATGAACTCCTGTCGGCCCCAGAGGGGAGACGCAATTGTGTGCAAAGGGACCCTGACCTCCTGCCATGGGGTCAGCCACATAAACATAAACTGTGGCAGTGTGAGTGTAATCACCTGCCAGCCTGCAGGTGCAGGGCCACACTTCAAGGAAACACACAAGGAAAAGATTGATATCGCTGAGGATTGCTCTGTAGAACCAGCCGGCTTTCTGTGAGCTGTCACTGGGATTTTCTTTAAGGCAAAGATAAGGCTAAAGTTGCAAAGGGAAAAGGCAAAGCCCTCTTTAGCAGCCCTACTGTCCCAGTCTGAACTGTGAATGTATGGTCACCTGCACCAATATCTGCTCATGCGAGGCACAGAGCGCTGTGTGCCCTTCAGTGAGAACACACACAGTAGCATTTTACGGCACCTAAGAACACAGCAATCACCAAGCGCCCTCAGTGAGCCTCAGTGTGGGGTCTGGGAGGATGGCAAGGCTGTGGGCAGCAGTGAGGGATCCCTGGCTGTGTACCCTAAGGACATTCACCTCCGTGACGATTCGGACTGAATGAAGCAGTGTAATGTGGGTACTATACTGCCTGGCTTTATTCAAAACAGTCCTAAAGCAAGAACAGTCGATAAGACTCGAAACCGGAGGCTACTTCCCCATGCTGCGCAGACACACCGAGCCAGAGACCTGTAACTCAGGCGCTGCGTGGCACAGTGTAGAAAGCTTGGTCATGGAAGCAGACAGATCTGAGAGGCCGCGGTGCCTCTGCGTCACCAGCTTGGCAACCCCGTGTTTTGTGCAGATTACACTGGGGGTCGTCAGCAGCTCCAAGTCCCGAGTTTCCTAGGGGTTTTTTGGTACCGGGAATCAACCTCGGGACTTTGGGCTTTCAAGGCAGGTGATGGAACCACTGAGCCCCAGAGCTTCCTGTTTTATAAAGAAAGTTTTCTTGCGATACAGCCGTACGCAATATCTCTGGCTGCTTTCTGCTCCAACAGCAAAAGTGAAAAATGGCGAGATTGTGTGGCCTGCATACCCTAACGGCTCCCTGTCTGTCCCTTTGCAGTTCTGCCAGCTCCTCGCCTGAGGGCTGACGTGTGAGCTGGAAGGGCTCTAACACAGCGTCTGGCACATGGCTGGTTTCGTGAAAACATCCTCCAGGGGGTCAGCAGCGGGCTGGGGCCCGGCCCTGGGCAGCCTGTGCAGCTGTTGCCCAAAGTGCTTCACTCAGGGCAAAGCAGAGCTCTCACTCTGCCCATGGTGGGAACAACCCGGCCATGCACAGAGAAAGGCCGCCGGCCGGGATGCTCTCTTATCTCTCAGGCTGGCAGAGGCCCGAGTTTGACAGCTTTCTCCAAAGCACTGCAGGTGGGAGTGAAAACTATTGAAGACTGTGGGGGGAAATTTGGCAACACGTAGCAAAATTCCACTTGAACTGACCTCTTTGTGGGCAGGAAAGTATTCCTAAGGTACCTGGAGAAACCGTCATTCATCTTGACATACTTCCCTAAAAGACGACACAGCCAGATTGTCCACCTCCACTGTCCTGGCCGAGCAGGCAGTGCTGCTCCAGCAGAAGGAGGTGAAGCCAGCGGCCTGGGCCCATGTCTCCCCCCATGAGCACTGGCGTTGGGGAAGAAGGCAGGTGACCTGGCTGAACCTGCTTCAATCCTTTGTAAACATATTAACGGATCAAATAGATAGTGATTCCCTTTAGGCAGAAAGCCCTCGTCAGTGCGCTGGTTTAAGCCCATGTGCCTGGTGTGGGACAGCACTGGCCCACCAGGCTTGACTCCCTGGGAAGTTACGGGGGCCGCTGGCACGTCTTGGCTATAGACCCGGGATGGGACGAGGGTAATGCTGCGGACCAGAACACCCACTCTCAGCCTGCGTCAGAGCGGGGTCTGGTGGGAAGAGAGACCCAGGACCCATGGGGGTTCCGGGCGACCCTGCATCATCAGGGCCCTGATGGCTCCCGCCCCTGGTGTGGCGAGCCCCCACAGGTGTGCTGTGTTCACAGCCTGACGTGGGACAGGGCCAGGGGAGATGGACCCAGAGAGAAGGGAAGGGGACCCCCATCCTCAGCTCGGAGCTGAGGCACAGGGCTCCCTGTTCCAGAAACCAACATCAGAGGCTGAGCCCAAAGCTTTTAACATGGTTAGTGCAAAAGAGGCCACAGAGCATGTGGGAAAGAGGGGAACCAACATTTCTCTGAAAACCTTTCAGCAAGGATGTGGTCTTAGAGTCTTTCTTGCAAATGTTACATCTTCAAAAATAAACTGAAAGAGAAATATGCTGAACTTAAACCAAATTACATATAAAGTCTGAGATATGATCACAGAAAGAGAAGAAAAATAATTTTGAATTCTATACTTTTCGGTCTTTTGATTATACATCCTGAATGGAACATCAAATTAGGACAAATGAAAAATTTTAAAAACTATATCCAGTCATCTTTTATTAGTGGTAAATTAGTATTTTTGAGGAGATTGCGTACACTTAAAATGAAACATGTTAAGAGTCATGATTTTCAGGGAAAAAAAAGTGATGAAAATCTAACACCAGAGAAGTTAAAAACTTTGCAAGACTACATTAGAGTTGGAAGTATTCTATGAATTCAGGATTTCTCATTAAAAGTAAAGTAAATTTCCTACTTCCATCATTGAAGCCCAGAAACAATGACCTCCAGAATGGATGAGCACCCTTAGTGTTTAGATTGTGGTTTCAAAATACACTTTCTCACCAAGAAAGGGCCCCATGGGTGACCAGCCGACTCCAGGTTGGGGTACCAGGTGACCCGGCCAGCTTGGGGTGCCTGAAACTGGCAAAAGAACACTAGTAGGTTGGTGTCAAAACCACAAGAGGCCGACCTCAAGTTGTTCTCAAAGGCTCAAGGTGGAATCATTGGAATTTAGTCGACACTGGGAGTTAGAATAATAAATCAAACAATATCACAAACAGACAAAGCCAGAATGGGAGACGTTCTACAAGACAGCAGACTTAATTTCTTTCAAAGTCAGCGATGTGAGGAAAACCAAAAAGAGCTAGAAGAGGAGGGGTGGGTGCTGCTCTATGCAAAGAGGCTCAAGGGCTGTAACAGGGCTGTGTGGATCTGTAGCAAGCCCATTCAGACCACAAACAATGACATTCATGTGACAGTCAGGAAATTTAAATGTTGACTGGATATTAAGGAAAGGTATCAGGAATGGAAAAGGCATTATGGGTGCGGTGGAAAAATGCCCACGTTTTGCCAAGATGTGCTGTGGCCTCATGGGAGGAAATGACAGGATGTTCGAGTCTTGTCGATGCATGGGGTGGACACATGGCACTCACTTTGCTATTCTTGGTGCTTATTCTGTCACGTTTCAAAGTATGAAGGAAGACTCAAGAGGAGGGAAATTTCCCTGCTGTAGAACCTAACATGCCACATAGGAGGTGGAGAACCTAAGAAAGCATCAATCTAATTCTGTAATTCTGCAGCTATACAATATAGGTTTTGTACTGTTTCACAGTCCAAGAAGCATTTTCACCTAAAGGTCCTATGTAATCGCTATTTCCACTGCATGTGCAGGCAAGGATTTTACAAAGTAAAGTTCTAGCTCTACAAGACCTTGAGACTCAGAGAGGCAAAATGGCACCAGATCAAAAGTCAAAAGTTACTCAAAATAAAGCAGGACAGAGTAGCTAAAAGTGGAGTCATGCCAACCCCTGCTTACCTTTCAAAGCCAATCTGCCGAAATGTCTTTTCCCACGTTGAGCCTGTAACGGAAGGAGAGACAGAATCAGTTCCCCTCAGGCATGAAGATGGCTCTCTCTTACGGAGACACAGCATCAGGATCTACTCAGGAAAATTAATGTATTCATCACCTCAAACGTTAATCACTTTCCAGTGGTGAGAACAAGTCCTCTCTTCTAATTATTTTGAAATATAAAATAAGTTATTGTTTATTATAGCCACGTTACCATGCAGTCCATGATAAGAATCTCTTTCTCCTATAAAATGGTAACCTCGCACCCACGGTCACTCTCTGCCCCCTAGCCCTCTTGCCAACTGTGCCTGCTCTGGGAGCCTCATTCTGCTCTTTCCTTCCACTGCATAGGTTTTCTAGATTCCATGCATGGCACCCAGGCAAAAGTGAGCAAATGCCATTAGAGCAAACTAAAAGCTTCCACACAGTCACCCCTAAACACCTAAGGGTTTCCAGTGCAGAATCAGACCTGTAAAACTCTCTTGTTAAAAATAAAGAAATAGCACGTGGTATGTTGGGGATTCTGACATTCAGCTTTAATTTCATACTGACATCTAGATGAACCTCTGAAGTTCCAACTCACTGAAAGTTATGCCTTTCTCTTACTGATGTTAAAGTACAGGATCAACAGATCTTTCTGTAAAAAATTTAAACTATTTTTAATCAGAAGAACACAAGAATGCTATTGTAAGTCACATGAGTAATATACCCACATCATAAAAAATGTACAGCTGGGTATAAAAAAGATTATTTCAGTGGTGATGAACCTATGACACGCATGTTATTGTGGGTTTTTTTTTTAAGACATAAGATGTTAATGTATGAGTTATTTTTTCTAAACTAAAACCTCAGTACTCAGGTTTAATCGCAGTGTTGGCACTTTATGATAAATAAGTGGGTTTTGGGTTGCAGTTTGGGTACTTGGTCTCTAAAAGGTTCGCTGTCACTGGCGTACATTTTATTCATGTAATATTTCTTCTCTACATTATAGGTATATAATAATTTTCTCTATCTCATATACAGAAAAGTGCTAATTTGTGTCAAAAAGTATTTTAATAAGAAATGCATGTGCAGGCATTAAGAATTTGTGCTAATCCACAATTTTACATTCTCCCTGTGTTCAATCAGTGGCAAAAATACTGATTTCAGTAACTACTGCAAACAACTACACACCTTGCCCTAAACTCACAAGCTGTGCTGTGCTATGCACTAGCTGCTAACCACAACAGGTCTCACGGATCCTTGCTGCCTCTCTGTAAGGCACGGTCCTGCCGGCAGGTGGGGGGCACCACCTTTAGTCTGCAGAGGCAGCTGAGTGGCTCTGCTTCTTTCCTAGGTCAAAACAAACTGGATCATGCTCATGTTTTTTTCTTCTGAACTCTGCCTGAGGCTTTATCTCCAGGGATCACACAGATCCCCATCACAGCACAGGAGACAACCCTGGCAGCCCGAGATGGACTGAAGACGATGTTTCACCCTGAGGCTCAAGGCTAGATGGTCATGATGCAGAGTCTTAAATAATTTTATTAGCAATAAAGAATGAAAGTTCACATATGAATCATACACACAAATCTGAAGCAGAGCCAGGCTTTGATCTTGGCCGACACCACTCTGACCGGCTGCATTCCAGCATCTGTGCCAAGCAGGCTTGAAGACAGACTGCACTACCCGCCCAGACTGCTGGCCCGGGGAAGCAGCCCCGAGGGGTGTCTCCCGGCTTTGTGTCTCGTGGAGACCAGGAAGAATCTGGCTCTGGGACTGGTGAAGACAATTATCTAGTCCCTGAAGTCTCAGCAGTTAAGGCAATGGCCAGGTGGAAACACAGAGCAGCCAAGGGCCACAGGCCCCACCAGGCCCCACCCACCAGGTGAGCAGCTGGAGTGGGAGGGCGCGGGAGGTGGAGACACTCATCAGGAGCATGCTCTCAGGTTATCGGCTTCCAGGGAGAAACAGAGTACCTTTTAGGTTTTTCTGTATTTCCAGTGTTTCCCCAGATTATAAAAGATTTTAAGAAAATTCTTTTTCTTAATAGATGTGATTTGCTATTAAGGTAAAATTTTAAAAAGAACCAATGTGCCATATGGCACCATTGGCCCTTTGGCCGGGGCCGCTAAATGAAGAAGACATCTGCCTCCTGGTTCTGAGCAAAGGACTCTTCGCACACGGACAGACTGGGGTCTCTGCATGAGCCACCCAGTTCTGCCGACTGCTTCTGTCAGTAACGTCAGTGCCTTGCACATCCCTTGGGCTCATGGTTTCTGCTGTTGGTACTTTCCTAACCGTCTGTCCTCACATGCTGGGAATGAGGCTGGATACATTAAAACATGCTTCCTGCCCTGAAACCCCCAATGCTCTGGAGGCTTACATTTTCACATCTTTTGTGAGCACTTAGTCATGAAGAACAAGAAACACACGATAAACGGAACAGATGAGCCCAGAGCCTTTGGAACCCAGCAGATTTCTGGCAGCTCATTACTTCGTTGCTGGGGAATTCTTTTAAAGCCATTAAGCATGCTCTACATGGTAAGGGGAGATTATTCTCCTCTGCCAAAGCAGCCAACATGGAGAAAATATTAAGAAGTCAAAGGGAGCCGGCCGGCTCCCTGGACAAACGCTTTTACAGTGAGATTCACAGTGGTTTTGCTTACTGCAGTTTTAGTCACTCGGGGTCAACACAGTCTAAAAATATTAAATGGAAAATTTCAGAAATACAAGATTTGTATGTTTAAAATCGCTTTTTTATGCTTTTATAATTGTTCTACTTTATCACGAGTTATTGTTGTTAATCTTACTGTGCCTAATGTGTAAATTAAGCTTTGTCACAGGTTGGTACGAGTACAGCGAACACAGTACACAGAGGCCCACTGTGGCCTTGGATGTGGGCCCCAGGGAAGGGACAGCTGTACACTACTGAGACACCTGAAGTGTGCTGCATTTCTCTGGAAAAAGCGAATAACAGCAGTAGCCATAAAAATAAAAATACAAGCCTAAGGAAGTGGCTACAATTCATATGAGATTTTTCCCTCTTCAATCTTAGGCAAAGTAGTTAGAACCAATGAATCAGGATTCTCCACCTTTAAATCTTCCTTATTGGCCCCAATACCTGACTGAACTGAAATCTATAGCCCAAGATGACAAGAGTTAAGGAAAGACAGGAATAGAATAATTCTGTGATCAAAGAATTTTTAATCATTTTTAGCCATACTTTAAACCAAGAGAGTGGATATTTTCCCTAGAATTGACATAGCAATAAAAGCAGCTTACACCTGAGGCCTTCCAAGGTGCTGGCCTTGTAGGTGCGTTAGCCGACGCGACCCTCCAGCCATCTGAGACCGGGACTGAGTCCACTCCTTCCCAGGCGAGAGAGCTGGGGTGTGGAGAGGCTGGGGTGGGGGCCACGGCTCTGTGCTTTCCCACTCGTGCTTGTCTTCTGTGAGCCTTGTCTTCCCTTCTGCTGGAGCTGGGATGTGACCCCTCCATGCTCCTGGAGGGCAGACTTAGCCCCAGATGCAGACGTGGGTGGTATTTGGCGGTGGCCTTTGGGAGGTGATTCAGATGGAATAGCCCCGATCCCTACAACCCGCATGTCATTTGTTTTTCTTCTAAGACAAGAGATGTTAATGTATGATTTGTTTTTTCTAAACTAGAACCTCAGGATTCAGGTTCAATTGCAGTGCTGGCACTTTGGGATAAGTAAGTGGGTTTGGGGTTGCAGTCTGGACACTTGGGTTTTTGAAAGGCTCACCGTCACTGGAAGGGGGTCATGGGCCCCGCCCCAGGTTGGCACGAGAAACCCTTCCAGAAACAAAGCAGGAGCTGTGCAGGCAGCTTGCCCTGCTTCTTGGGTGATGCCTCCACCGCATTCCAGCACGGCAGGAGGCCCCCACAGAGCCACCCCACTTCCTGTACACTACTGTCTGTGCACTCAGTTACAGCAGCAGGGAGTAGACCAAGCCACCTCCCCCTGCATTTTCCTGCCCTTATTCTCCTTTTGTGTCATTTGTCTTCTGCCCCATCTCGTTATACATGGAATTCAAAATAAATTTATTACTCGTAGTTCAATCCGTGAGGTCACTAATGTTGGAAGCGTGTGCATGTGTAGCCGACGGTGTCTGTCACTGGCCAGCTCCTGCTCCCGTGGCCTTCTGCAGGGCTCTGGTGCCTGGGGAGCTTTGTGTCACACTCAGTGTGCACAGCAGGGCTCCAGCTGTGCAAACACACAGAGATCAGATCGGGGGTCACGCACAAGCTGTAGAGTGTGAGGTGACAGCATGTGTATTTTCACTTCTGCTCATCTTTCTGAAGTCCTAGTTTGAAAGCACAGGGCTGTGCTCGTGCCGGGAACCGGGCACATGAACTCCCACCAGAGCTCCACCTCTGGCCATCTCAGGTCCGGGTCTTCTCCTCCCCTCGTGGTACATGGGGGCGCTTTCAACAGGTCCTTTCCAGGCTGTGATTTTACTTTTCCACACGTTACCATCAGAAAAGCAAGTCTCTGTCTTTGTGTCGTAACCTGTCACTCACCATCATGTTTCCCACTCATTAGTTTTATCTGCCATGCATTTGGTCCATTTAGCACACAACTCCAACCACCACAAAAGCCGCCTGACTTTCCCTCTAGGTTTCCTAATGCACTGGTGGGCCCTGTGGGCCATGCAGATATCAAATTCAGTGACCAACAGCTTCCCACCGGGGCCATCTCAACCCCTGTGACACTCGGATTGGGACCTGTCTCTCTGCTTTTTTAAAATAACCAGCAGAAAATGACTAATAATTCATAAAAGCAGTTGGTTTTTTCCAGCATATTCCTATAAAAATAGAAGTATGAAGTGTGATAAAAATATAGCATGTGTTTAAATTTTTAAAAATTGTTATAGTAAAAGACACTGCCACTAATTCCCTTCCCAACATTTCCCTAGCTTTGAATACATTTATCCCATCTTTTTTTTTGTTTTGCTTTGTTTTTTGTAATTTGTTTTGTATTGGGAATCGAACTCAGGACCTTGTGCTTGCCAGGTAGGCGGGGCGCCACTGAGCTAAACCGCAGGCCCTATCCCATCGTTCTTGTCACTTTCTAAAGCAGCTCTGGAGTCCTCTTTCCTGATATCGTCAGCTGCACTGTTGTGGCTGCCTTGATGTCCTGAATTGATTCAAAACGTTTCCTTTTGTGGTCATTTTGATTTTGGGGAAGAGCCAGAAGTCGCACAGTGCCAGATCCGGGGAGTAAGGTGGATGAGGATGCACTGCCATGTTTTTATGAGCTGCCTTTCTGCTGGATGGTGCTCAGCACCAGCAGTCACCATATTCTTGATCATAGCTCCTAAAGACACTCAGGAAAGAGGACTCCAGGCCTGCTTCAGAAAGTGGCAAGAACAATGAGATAAGTGTGGTTGAAGGGAGGGGGAGCATCTTGAGGATACTGACGGTGATATGTCTATTACCGTAATAAGTGTTTTGAGCTTAAACATTCACCATACAGTATTGTGCAATCACCCCTTGTCTTTTCATACACCACAGGGGCTGCCAGGCGACCTGGCACAGAAATTGTCTATGCAACTATCAGGAAACTATCCCATGTATAAATTTTCTGCCAGAAGCGTCACTTGCACCAAACACTGTGAATATAATGTGAAATTTTAAGAGAAAATAATAACACTTCACTTTGCAAATATCAAGACGATCTTGTGCTTGACTTTAGTGTAATGTACTGAAAACTCAGAAGTAGGTGCTTTAATGGGTGCTGTCACACAAGCAGAGCCATTTCCCCAGGCAATGAGCAGTTCCAGTGTTTTGGGGTGACTGGTGAGATCTGCAAATTTCCCAAGTCCTCCTTCCCAGATGAGATTTATTATTAATGGATTCAGGGTGAGAGATGCAGATAGGAAAAAAGTCACCATTCTTTATTCTCCCTTAAGTGGCAGTTCTCCTGTCAAATGACTCATTATTCTGTAAAGCACCATTTTCTGCCACGGAGGGCCTCTCACATTCTCCCCCTCAGAAGCAAGTGGATGGCAGGGTGGGGAGGGCTGGGCATGGGGGCCACGGCCAGCGCCTGCTGGGAACAGCAGACTCAGCAGGACAAAGCCACAGAAACAACAGAGGATGCACACTTCTTCGCAGCCACCCAACGTGCACTCTGGAAAGAGCCTAAATGTGTAAGGGTTATAGAACATTCACACGCAGTCTTTAAATACAGCGACGGTAAAACTCAGTTTGTGACAAAAGGCAAGGAGCAAGCAGAGACTCCCGCCTCCTGTGCTCAGCGACCTGGCACTGAACCTCTCACAGCTGCTCAGGCCCATGACGTCCCCGTGACTGCACGTTTCCTGCTCGGTAGGCTCCTCCTTTGGCAGGAATGCTTAGATTTCTTACTATGGGGGGATCAAGAATACACTCTGGAGAAAAACCTCATGATATTTAAAGGGCAAGTCAAGAAAGAGGACTCAGGGGTTTTGTTTTGCTTTGTTTTTTAAGAAGAAGGTATAAGAATGCAGAGGGAGGAGTTTTAAGAGCAGGGGAGTCAGCTTCATAGCGGGGCCAGCCTGGCCGGGGTGACCTGTGCACTTGGCTTCCAGGAAAGGCTGGTGACAGGTGTCAGGGCTAGCAGTGTGGTTTAGTGGTGAGCACTTGCCTAGCATTCCTGAGTCCCGTCTTCAGCACTGCAGAGATAAATAAAACACAGCTTCGGGGAGTTACAGACAACGGCATCTGGGATCCAAGCGGACATCTTCTGCTCGGAAACCCCAGGCTGAGCTGAGCCCGAGAGGGGGCGCCAGACGAAGCCAGGTGGAGTGGGGCTGTTCTGGGCGGGACCCAGGCCGTCTCCCTGAGCTGAGGGTGGGGAGCAGTGAGCAGACGCAGGAGCCATGTCCTGCGACGAAGAGGAGCAGGGGCAGGGAGGCCGACAGGCAGGCGTGGATGCAGAGCGGGAGGCCCTGGGGTGCGCCCCGCTCACGGTGGGGACGGCAGGGAGCATGAGGGTTGCTCTGCTCGGCCACAGAGCAGCTCTCAGCCGACTGCGGGTCCCCGACAGGGACACACCAATTCACTTGGGTTATACAGAGGAAGCCGCCTGCTTAGCCAGTGTGGAAAACATGCCCAGCCACCTTCCTCAGTGAAGGCTGAATCTCTACTGCCCAGGTCTGGTAGGCCGGGAGCCTCTGAAGTGGCCCCACACATGCTCGAAAAGCTACTGTGGAAAATAAACCCTGGAGACGCCTTTGTCTGTCCATTCTGCCTTTCTCATGAGAGCTGACTGAGGAAGCCGCTTGCAGGAGCCGTAATTCCAGTTATTTCAAGCACAGACAGATAGGAGCTTCATGAGCCTCAAGCGCACCGCGTCGGCCCGGAACATCCCTGGCCCGGGCGTCGGCATCTGCACCACACTTCCGCTTGGGCCGGCTGTGCCGCAGTGCTGGGTCCAAGGCTGGCCCTGGTCCACCCTGTGACCTTCCGGACAAACCGCTGTGAGCGCGTGGCCGAGGCAGCCAGCCCCCGGAGGTGTGAGCGAGCACAGTCCAGCCCGTCCCTCGCCCTGATGGCGCCGCGGCCCCGTGCTGCTGCTGCTGCAGGGGCACCGTGACCGCAGCCGCTCGCGGGCCACCAGGAGCCTGCATCTGCACCTCAGATGTCACCCGCCCCCAGGAGTCATGGCCACCCACGGGGCCTGCGCTCCTGGCCTCAGCGCCGAGCTGTCTGGCGATGACCGCCACATTTTCCCGCCGCGCTCTTCCCCTCTGTCAGGACGTGGGTTCTTCCCAATCCGGAGCAGCAAGGCGGCTTGGCAGGCCAAGGGCAGCAGCAGCAGGACACCACCCGCCGGGGCCTCCGCTCCCGCTGCTGTGCGCAGCGACCCGCTCTGGACACACCCACACCGGTCCCGCGGGCTCCTCAGGCGCCTCCAGAGGTGAGTGGACACCTGTGCGCTGGGTAGCCACAGACTCTTCGCAGCCTCAGCACAAGGCAGGGCAGGGGAGGCGGCACCCAGGAGGCCTGGCTGTGTGGTAGGGGAGAGCCAGCGGACTGCCCAGAAACCAGGGACTCGGCATGCTGAACACCCGCGGCTGGTGCCTCTCCTCAGTCCGCTGCCCCACACACCGCGTGCATGCACACATTTAAGCAAAGATGGGTGCTGACGTGTACAGAAATACGTTGCAGCATGGCTTCTTTTCATCTGGCGCCTCACTGTATGGCGTGGTTTCGGCTATCCGTGTTCATTCTATATTTTCCCGCTGAGTGTGTTTGCTAAGGCACTCCTAAGATCCTCTTAGGGGACATGCAAACAAAGTCCATCAGGGCCAAATCCACGCAAGCTCCGCTCCTTTCTCATGATGTCCTTCTTGAAGAGCTTATGGAAGATAAAGTACTCCAGCTGGTGTTTATGTGGCTGCCCCATAAAACAGGCAGGAGAGCAAGACCCGGGTCCGTCCCCTCTGTGCCAAGGACACAGCCGCAGCGAGGGACTGGGGAGGGGCGCGTGGACCGGCCAGAAACCTGAGAAACAACTGCACTTTCCCATTAAAAATGCACTCGTGCCTGCGGGAGCAAGAGGAAGAAATGATCTCGTTTTCTCACTCGCTGGCCTTTATGAAACGCTGGCCAGCCCTCGAGCGCAGTTACCCGGCCAGGGCAGGACCCCCTTCTGCATACCTGGCCTCTTGCATGGCTTGACCCGGCTGCCCATGGGCTGTGGCTTTCTCCACACGCACTACAAACCCCACACTGCCGAAGCGGTGCCAAAGCCTAACGCTCGCTTGGAAAATTAAGTAGAGAATCATGGTGGATGCTTGGACAGTGGGAAATTTCCGAATAAGATAATAAACTCATGGGGCAGATTTATGCACTTCCAACTTGCAATAGCCACTTAGTTCTATTTTCCCTTAATATAAAAAGATGACTATACATAAAAAATTCAGACAAAAGACCAGTGTTTATCACACAAAGGGCCAGGCGGTGTGCAGTTCTTTATTTTTAATGCGATTGAAAAAATATTATGAATGTTATAAAAACAGCATGGTACTGGCAAAAACCAGACCCAAAGATCAGTGGAACAGATTAGAAGACACAGAAGGAACCTCAAACACACTCACACCTTATCTTTGACAAAGGGACCACACACCCTCACTGGAAAAACTGGCTTTCCACATGCCAAAGACTAAAACTGGACCAGTGTCTCTAGCCATGTACTAAACTAAATCAAAGTGGATCAAAGATCTAAATATTAAAACAGAAACCCTAAACCTGCTAGAAGAGAAAATACGTAGAATGCTTGCAGATATAGGAGGAGGCAAAGACTTCATGAACAAAACCCTAGCTACACAGAAAATACTACAAAGAATCAACAACTTGGACCTCATCTTACTAAAAAGCTTTTTCACAGCAAGAGAAATCACTAACAGAGTGAAAAGACAACCTAGTGGTTGTCAGAGGCAGTGGTTCCTCAGACAAAGGACTAATATCTAGTATATATAAAGAATTAAAAAACATCAGTTCACCCAAATTTAAAGACCCAATCCAAAAAATGGGCATCTGAGATGAATACACACTTCTCAGATAAAAAAGTAGAAACAGCAAATACATATATGAAAAAATGTTCAACATCACTGGTCATTCGAGAGATGCAAATGAAAGCAATGCTGAGATTCCACCTCACCCCAAAAAGAATGAGTATTATTGAGAAATCAGCCAACAACAAATACTGGCGGGGCTGTGGGGAAAGAGGAATCCTTCTCCACTGTTGGTGGGACTGTAGATTGGTGCAACCACTACGGAAATCAGTGTGGAGAGTCCTCAAAAAACTAGGATTAGAGGTCCCATTTGACCCAGCTATTCCCCAGTGAGGTATCTTCCCAAAAGAATTAAAAGAATCATACCACAGTGATATATGTGCACCTATGTTTACAGCAGCACAGTTTGTAACAGCTAAAGCTTGGAAGCAGCCCAGATGCCCACCAACTGATGAATGGACAGAAAGACGTGGTTTTTTATACAGTGGAGGACTATTCAGCCATAAACAAAGATAGACTCGAGCCATTTCTAGGTAAATGCATGCACCTTGAGACAATATTCTTAAGTGAAAGTGAAAGAAATGGAACACACATGTGCAAATATTCTCTCTGGTGTGAGAAACTAAAGTAAAAATAAGAACCAAAAAGAATAATAAATATTGTGAAATGGGAAGAAATTGTTCAAAATTATACAGAATGTGAGATACTTTGTCAGTACTTAAAATGCTTTATGCAAAAAAGGTATAGTATTATTAGGAAATGAGTAGAAAGATTAGCAAATGAAAAAATATATTATTTAAGATCATGATTCACAGTGTATTTATTATGGTTATTTTCTAATAATTTTTGTTATGAAAAATTATTTTTTCATAGAACGGTGTTTATATTCTTTATTAATATCTACTTGTAACACATCAAAATATATTATGAAATAATAAAATAGTAACTGAGTTAATAAGTGTATGTGGGAGCTCTCATCTCTCTATCTAGCCTATATTTAGTCATCTTGATCTGGACAGTACATCATGCTTAGAACACGGCAGACTTCTCTGTACTCTCTGGGGTCAGACGGAACAGTGCTGCATTCCAGAGTCACCCAAGCTGTCCTCTGCTAGATTAATGCATGGGGGAAATGGGTGCCCATGCACACTGGAATACTACTCACCCCTAAAAAGGACGGCGTCTACCATCTGCAACAAGGTGGGTGAAGCTGGGGATCAGATGCTAAGGGAAATGAGTCATGCACAGAAGGACCAGTACTGCACAGTTCCAGTCACACCTGGAATCTAAAAATGCTGATCCCATGGGTGGGAAGAGCAGAGGGGCTCCCTGAGGACGGGGAAGTAGAGGCAGGGAGGAGGTGGGAGATTGGTTAATGAGCGCCAAGCCAAGGGGACAGGAGGGGGTTGCTGGTGTTGCAATCAGCAGTGCTGCACCATGTGCCTCAGCACCCAGAGGGGCACTCCACGGGTCCTCGCCACGGAGAAGCAACAAGCACTTGAGGTGCAGACAACTCAAGGGTCTACAGTGCGCCAAAGCCCTAGAACACCGCAGGTCGCCCTGGACAGGTGCCGCACGGTCTGTCAGTCAACATCAATCTAAGAATTCTGGTAAGAAAGTTGGCCAATAATTTAACAACTCCCATGGAACAGGAAAAGTAAGACAGTTGCTTGATGCATTCCGTAAATATCGACTGAGCCCGAATCCCCACGAGATGGTGGGCTGGCAGCAGGGACCTGGGTCCTGCAAGTCACAGGGCAGGAAGTGAACTCTGTGGCTGTGGGGAAGAGGAGCAGGGCTTGGGAGACGAGGCTGAAATCCCAGCGCTTGCACAAACAGCGGGGCTTCCAGGAGGCCGCACGCAGGTCTTTTTCTGTTCTTCCTCTGCGTGTGTGCGTGTGTGTGCATGTGTGTGTGTGCGTGTGTGCGTGTGTGTGAGACACTCAAGGCTGCGGCCCCACTGCAATCTCAAGCCTGACTTTTCTGGTGTCCCCAGCTTGTCCTAAGCCAGCCGCCAGGACCCCTAACAGTCCGAATGTCTTCTATTCTTTCTGCCCCAATACAGTCTGCCCTCCCGGGGAAGCCACAGACACCACCTCCAAGGCCGCCAGCCAGGGCTTGGTCATGTCCTGGAGTCTGGCCTGGGAGCACCAAGTCCGCAGACCTCGCTGCTGGGGGCTGTGACCTCAGGGTCCTCAGCTTGGCTCAAGGCCTCAGTCGGACGGGGCCACAGGACTTCACTTTGAGGCCAAGAGCACCAAGGCAGGAAGTTCTGAGGGCCCCGGCTGGGCTGGAGGAGCTCTGCTCAGCCAGGCCGGCAGCCTGGATCCGGCAGGACGGATGGAGGACCACAGGGAATGAGCCCAAGAAACAGACTTCCAGCCTCCACGAAGTCTCGGGCCTGCCCCTCGCTGCCCCCTCCAGAAAGGGACAAAGATGGAGACACAGTGAAAGCAGGGACTGACGAGAGGGCCGTGGCCAGGCCGCAGGCAGCACATTAGGCCAACTATCCCTGCCCCACCCCGCAAGCTCAGAGCAGCAGCCCGGCTGGGCTTTCGGGGTCGGATGCCGGGGCAGCATCCGGGGCTTAACACCACTGTCCGGCCAGAAGACACAACACCAACACTGCCAGTGAGGCCTCTCTCTGCTCAGCGACAAGGCCAAGGGTGGACGAACACACTCTCCTCAGCTGGACGCCCTGGTGCGGACCACAGTCCCAGCCAGTGGTCCCAGCTAATTGGGAGGCTGAAGCAGGAGGATCCTTGGAACCCAGGGATTGAAGGCCAGTCTGAGCAACACAGAGCAACCTCACCTCAAAATAACAACATTGAAGGAAAACAAAGAAGAAAATTTAAAAAGAAAATATACCTCTCACCACCCTCACCCAAGCGGCTTGAGTGAAAGCAGGAACACAGCGTGTTGCTATTTTTCACACAGAAATCACAAGGAGGTCACACACAGGAGGGGTGCTCCCTTCCCAGGGCCCCATCTGACCCCCTCAGCGTGGCACTCCCCAGCATCAGGGTTGGGCCTTCCTCCCTCCCTTCCTATTCTTTCCTTCCCTGCTGTACCTCCCCGTCCTCTTCCTGCCTCCCTTCCCCCTCTCTCTTGCCTGCCTTCCTTCCCCATTTCCTCTTCAGCAAAGTCCCCCCAGGAAGCATGGGCTGCTGGCCAGGGAAGCGCGTGTGGGGCTCTGAGTCCCACACAGCAGTGTGAGGTGGAGGCAGTGACCCAGGCTGCTCCAGCCCAGGCCCTGCCGTGGGGGCAACCTCAGCTACCAGGCCACAGGAGGGGGCCGACGTCACTGCAGAGTGACAGCCACGCCTCTTCAGAACGCTCCTACCACCACTGCTGGGTGTGACATCCACACTCAGGAATGTCTGACTGTAGCCTCCGCACCCAGCAAAGTGCTGGGCCGTGGACCCGAACCAGTGGACAGCAAACGAACACACTTCAGGCAGAGATGGAGCACACATCTACCTTAAAACAGACACAGCTAGCTAGGGAGCTATACAGATGACAGACAGATAGATGATAGACAGATGATAGTAGATAGATGATAGATGATAGATAGATGGATGGATGATAGACAGTATTTTCAAGTATGAGGTCTTAAGAGCTCCTGAAATGATAGGCGACTGTTGTGCCTGTGTCTCAATGTCCCCCAAAGCCACATGTGGTCATAGGTGGGGCTTTTTAGAGGTGGCTAGACCTGGGGTGTGTGACGCTGGGATTAAGGGTGTGTGATTACTAAACCAGTCCACTGATTGGCCTGGCACCGCCCTAATCCTGGTAGCCTGGATACAATATAAGGCACAGAAAGAGCTTGTCTTGTCCCTTCTTGCTTTGCTACCTCTGAGTGCCATGAACCGGTGCCCCTCTGCCATGTGCCAGCCTGCCTTAGCCCAGGACTAAACTTCTCCAAACTGTACCTAAATAAACCTCCCCCTTTAACTCTGGGTGTCTGGCATTGTGTCTCAGCAATGGGAAAAGTGACCAAGACAGCAACCTTCACTAAAGACCAAGGCCCCTCCTGCTGGGGCTCCAGGCGCCCAGGCCAGGTCAAGGCAGACTGGCCCACACCCTCCCTGGAGCAGACTCCACCCATTGATGTCACCCCCTCACGGCAGTGGAGATGCCACACCTGCACTCCAGTGCAGCACAGGGGGAGGAGTAGTCCAGGCCTGGGTCGGGCTGCTGAGCTCAGTCTAGGGAGCACCGGCCCTTCAGCAGCACTCGGCCTAGGGCACAGGGTGGTGCTCACCCACTGGCTGCTAGGACCGAGGACAGAAGCTCTGACAGCAGCCAAGACCCCAGTTTCCATCTTATGGGGCTCAGGGCTCACAGGGAACCCGGGTGTCAGGTCACAGGACTTGAGTCGGGGCTCACAGCACCACGACACAGCTTTCCATCAGCCATCAACTGGCAGCAGCTCTCAGGAGGAACTGAGGCACGGGGCCCAGCCCTGAGGGCTGCTGATGGCCACCAAGCGGCTGCCACCCAAGGCCTCTGGAAGCGACGTCAAGGATATGCGTGCTGGCTCAGCTACGCTGGACTCTTCTGTTCTGCCCCATGCTACTTTCCCCTCTTGGAAGGAGGGAACCTGCTTTATTTCATTTGTTAAAATCCTCAGTTCTTACAGGCTGTAAATAAAATAAATGAAAAAGGGTGTTGCACATGAATGAATCTCACAAATGTGAACAAATGACTTGGTCACCCAGGCCCCGCCATGTCACTGTCACCTCCTGTCCCAGAGCACACACGAAGCCCAGCACTACAGAAGGGCCAGAGCCCTGCTCACTAGTGACTGGAGAGCCTTGTGGCCGGCCCCGACAGCCTGGCCCCCACTTCGCACAGCGCTTCCAGGCGCGGTTCCAGCAGAGGCGCAGGGAACGTGCCAGGAGGTGTGGGGAGAAGGGCACAGGGCTGGGGCACCCTGGATTGGGCCGGGCTGCTCCCGCCAGCACCGCCTGGGGGCTGATGAGGGTGCATCTGCGGGGGGGGGGGGGGCGGGACGTCCTGGCCCGTCTCACTGAGCCAGAGCCACTCTTGCCTGAGGTGCAGCCTCTGTAGCTCCCTGCCGCTGAGGAAAGGTATCTAGAGCCCCGAGTGAACACTCCAAGCAGGAGCCAGCTGCGCTGTACATCAGAGCCACAGGGAAGGTCCTTGTTCCTGAGATGAGCCAGATGCAGCCGCTCCCCGCCGTGGAGAACTGGCCGGAGGGGATCCTGGGAGGGGCCTGTGCACCAGCCACAAAGGCTCGTGGGCACTGGGACGCAGGACGCTGGGGGAAGAGGGATGGGGCACTCCGTGCTGGCCCCACAGCGCAGGCCACACAGCCCAGGCGGACTCAGACCACAGCAGCAGCAGGACAGAGCCCACGCCCTCATGGACGCTGACTCCGAGGGGACCCTGCTCTCAGGGTCCCCTCTTCCCTGTGACTGCTGAAGATAGGTGCGGCAGCAGGTCCTCTGGGAGGCAGTCCGTCCACACTGGTATCCCCGACGCCCACTCTGCACTCTGCTCTGGCTGCGGTCTCTGCACCGAACCATCCTCCACCTGCTCTTCAGAGCTGGAGGAACCAGGCTGCTGCGTGGATGTGTGCTCCTGAGGCTCAGCACGCGGAGGCTCTGGCAGCTCTCCTGTCCCAAGCCACAGCCTCTCAGCCCCCGCTGGCCTTGCTTTGTGCTCAGGGAGCTTTGGCTCAGGGCTCAGAAACTGCAGTGCCTCAATTCACTTTTTTTTAAAGCAATGCAAACTTTACAGCTCATAAACTTTCATTGGATTTATAAAGGTGGAGCTTGCTTTGGAATGTCTGCTAGAAATTGCTTTTTATATACTCGAAAGAAGGAAAGACAGAAAGAACAAGAAAGAAAGGAAGGAAGGAAGGAGGGGAGGAAGGAGAAGAAAGAAAGAAAGGAAGGAAGGAAGAAAGGAAGGAAGGAAGGAAGAGAGAGAGAAAGAAAGAAAGAAAGAAAGAAAGAAAGAAAGAAAGAAAGAAAGAAAGAAAGAAAGAAAGAAAGAAAGAAAGAAAGAGGCAAAGAGAAGGAAAGAGACCCAGAAACCTCTCCCTACAAAAGCAGGCAGCCACGCTAGGGCTGCTGAGGGGCACTTGCCAGCATGCCGGGCCTCTGCCTGAGGGTGAGTGGTCTGCTCCGTCTGCTTATTCTCCTGGGCTGGGGGAGGTAAAGGCCTGGAGCTTGGCTGGGAAGGTTTTGCCAAGACTAAAAGGCCTGGGGCTGGAGTTCCCCAGATGCAGGAAGGAAACAGTCAGATACCATCTCTCCCGGGCAGACTGTCCAAAACTCAGCCCGCAGAATACACATTTGCTAGAGATAAGAATGGAGCCCTGTTCTGCTGTGAGGACAGAACTGCCAGACTGCAGACCTGAACCTCCCAGGGGCACCGCAGGCTGGTGGAGAAAGCGGCTGCCTCCTGGTGGAGCCACCTCCCCTCGCCGCATTGCTCCCATCTGGCCAGGTCCAGAGCCGTTGAGACTTTTTCTTTTAGTCGGCTTTGGCTTCTCCTCAACGGACAACTCCTAAAATAGACAATTCCGGCTTCCTGTCATCCAGAAACACAAGTATTTTGTTTAGGAAACGTAAACTATTTACCAGCACATCACAGGAGATGACCGGGAGAGGGCACACAATTAAACACTGCTCCTGAAATCCTGACCCAGCTGGCAGTGCTGACTGCAGTGACACAGCCTCAGCTGCTCTTCCCCACGGCCCCAGGAGGGCTCCGACCTGAGCCTCGCCTCTGAGCCGGCGTCCTGAGCCTTCTGGACAGTCGTGTTTGGGCAGCCGTGTGCACAGCAGTCTCCACACATCCCCACCCTGCACACCCGCTGCGGTCACAGACTCTCCTGTGGCTGGGATTCAGAGATGATCGGTCCTCCTCTGCATCACCTCTGCTATGCTCTGAGCCTCTTCTTTGTCACATGGCTGACAGGACAGGCAGAAGCACTTCTAAGCAGCTCTGGCTTAAAGAGCCAGCCTGGATCTCCGCAGATTCCCCCACTCCGTCCCTCTCACTTCAATAGCGCTCTTCTCCCAGCTTGGGGAACTTCCTCCCAAGCCCCTAAGCCTCCAGGGCCACCTCACTCAGTCTGTTCTCGCCACTCAGCCCACTCAATGTCCTCCTGTGCTCTCCTTCCCACCATTTGGCTGGATCAGGCTCCACATTCTCAAAGCCTTTGCCTTGGCTTGTGATCTAAGAAAACAGTAAACTAAGTCGCAGTAACCTGTTCATTTAAAAACAGCTTCCAGTCAGTTGGCTGTGACACCCACCCTGGGTTTCAGGAAGCAACACAAAGAAGGGGACACTCTCAGAAGAAATGGAGATGGGTCCCAAGTGTGGATGGCATGGAAGGAGGGCTTCCTTTGCTGCTAACAATCACATAATGGAGCACCTAGCCTGGCGTGATGGTGTCACTTCCAGTGAGTCACACTCGCTAAGTCACCCGTGTGGGAAACATGGCATCTACGGAATAGCAGAAAGAGCACGGTCAGATGCACACTCCATCCTCAGCCTCTTCATCTGTCACAGCAGGTGACAAATACACAATGTCTCACCAGCTCTTGATGGAAATAATAGTGCAAGGCGCACTCTGCATAGTCAAGTGCTACAGAAATGTAAAACATGCGAAGAAGTGAACAGCTTAGGCATCTAATTGAGCTTTCACAGAAGCAGGGCCTGAGCACAAGCAAACACCTATTTTAAGCCTTGACTTCTGCCAAGACTCCAGAGGAAGGAAAGACTCGTAAATCAGTCTCCCCACAGAGGCCCTGTAGGAAGTCAGCAAAGATTTAATATTTTTAGCTTTTAATTTTAATTAGCTTTGAACAATTCCTTGGAAAGTACTAAACAATCATTACTTAGCCTTTACCTGTGATGAATAAAACATATCACTCTAACAGATGACAATAAACACACTAATTCTTCATGACCAGAAATAAAGAGGAATGCTACAAATGGATACAGTAATTCATTTCAAGCAAGGAAGATGATCTTCCAGAACACTGAAGCGACAGCGCGGTAGGGATTACTCACGTTCCAAACATGAGCTGAGGTCCCTAACACGGCTTCCTGAGAAGGTCTCTAGTGCAGGGTGCACTAATGGTCTTAACAACGGGGAGAGAGCGCTGTGTTGCTGTATTGGCCCTGGTATCCGAGTCTGCGCCTCTGGCCCACCTGCACCCAGGGCTGATGCAGGAGGAGCTCGGGGCACCTACTGCAGGAGAGACGAGGTGGAAGACAGCAGAGCCTTCGGGGCTCTGCATCTCTGCAGCACTGTGAGGGCACATGCCGTGTGTGACATGCACAGGAGTCACTGGTTTTCTTCAAGGACGGGTGATGCCCTGGTCAGAAACAGAGGAACCAGGGACCAGTGTGCCCATCATGTCCTGGGAGAGCCACATGAAGAGGATTTGCTACTGATTAAAATAATGTTGAGTGAGTGTGTTGGTGAAACCACTGGTGTGAAAGGTAGGCGGATGAGCAAGTGTGTGGCAGAGTCCTGGCACTGACTCCATTACTGCTGTTCCATCACTATTACTCCATCACTGTTTCTCTCAGCATATGAATTTTTCCTGGAAATGAACCCAACACAGAAGAAAGTGACAAGGTAACCTGTCTGTGTCTGCCAAGAAAAGGGAGGACAGCGCCTGCCCCAAGAACTAACATCCATACACAAGTTTCCCACCAGGATTCACACAACCCAAATGGTCCAAGAAGCTGGGAAGCTGGGAAGCTGAGAATTTATATGAAGGAGGTTCCAAGTTGGAAGGGCCCCCCAGACTTCTGGTATAAGCAAAGATGTTCCCTTACAAAGGGACACATATCCATCCTCAGCCTCTAAGTGTCTCCCTATGCAGTTTTCCCAGGAATAAAAGATGAAAGAACACAAACCAAACATTCGAGAATCCAGAGACCCAAGCTGAAACTAGAAGCAGCAACCTAGAGATGGGATACTAGACTGAGTGATGGGGCAGAAAACAGGCTGGTTTATTATGTTTAGCAAACAAAAACAAAGACTGAGGACAGAAGTAGAGGGCAAAAGACCAACACTACAAACAGAGGACTTTGAAAAGAACCAAAGGGGAAAAACCTAAAAAGAAATGAAAATAAAAATATTTAAAACAAATACTCAGTAGATGCAGCAATCACCAGTTTGGGATGAGGGAGGGAAAGATGGGAAGAAATTATCCAAACTACATCAGGAAGGACAGAGCAACACCCTGATCAGAGTTCCAAAATGAAGGAATGAAAATGACAGGAACAAAACAAAGATCAGAGATAATGTGCACACATTTTTCCAGATTTCACCCAATGCATCAATTCTTCAGTGGTACTATGAAAGTCCAATGAAACACAGACAAGAATGAATAAAGAGAAATTTACACAGATACATACCTTAATGAAAGTCAAGAACATCAGAGCCAAAGAAAATACTTTAAAATCAGCCAGAGAGAAACAGCTGGATTGCCTAAGAACAGTTATCCTGAATCCAATATTGGGAGCAAGAGCAGTGAATACTCTTTATCTTCAGCCTGACAGGAGTTTCTATTTTCAGTCAAGAAGGAGTTACAGAATTCAGATTTACCCGCCCAGCTGAGATAACCAAGAGGACAAAGTCATGAAATAAAGATTTTCAAAATGTTGAATCTCAAGGAACAAAGAACAGTGGTCCCTGATGAGAAGAAAACAGCTAACACAAACCCAACAGGGGCTCCCAGACCCCCACCATGGCAGCATGCCCATGTGCAGAGTACAGGACACCTGGTTGCAAATCCGGGGAGGCTGTGAGAGCTGCAGCGCACAGGGGTGGCCCTAGAGGGACACAGGCTCTCAGCAGAGCCTAGGATCTTCGGTGAGGCTGGGCAGAGGTCAGCACAGGGTACAGGAGGATGCCAGATCTGGGGAGAACCTCCGGGAGGTGAGACTGTGCAGCGTCTGCAATACCAGCTCCCCACAGCACCCAGGAGAGTAACCCAAGGTCTTCCCCAGTGGTGGGGAAGATCTGGACACAGAGTGAGTGCTTCTCTGATTCTGCCTAATAAATATTACAAGAAGACCCTGAAGTACTAAAGTGTTTTTAGATAGCTTAATTGCAATCCGGAGTGGAGTTTAAAAATACATTTAGGGATATTAAAATATCTAGCATCTAACAAAGTAAGATTTACAAGGTAATCATCCAATTAAAAATCACCACATACCTAAAGAAGCAGAGAAATGTGACCCACACTTAGCAAAAATCAGTCAAAATCTCCCCAGAACTTCCACAGGTATTTAAATCAACAAACAAGAAAATCAAAGCAGTTATCACAATCATATTCTGTGTATTCAAAAATTAAGTAGATTTATAGAGGATACTAAGAAAACAAGCTTATTGAAGTAAAAACTACAGTATCTAAGATGAAAGTGCACTGAATGGGAAAGTTACAGTGGATCAGACTTTGCAGAAGAAAAAGCTAGCAAAGGTGAAGCTAAAACAGGAGAAAGCAACACACATAGAGCTTAGAAAGAAAGATCAGTTGATAAAAATGAAAAGGGCATCATATAGCACAGTATCCATGCAATCAGGCCCTGGAAAATGGCCAAATATTCTCCATATCTGATGAAGCTTTGAACACACAAATCCAAGAACTCTGTGAAGTCCAGGAATGAGAATGGGGAAGAAACTCTCCCTATGGCAGACATATCATGTATAAATCCTCCTGATCAACGAAAAACGGAAAACCTTAAAGGCAGCCAGAGAAAGGAGTCATGGTACATACAAAGAAACAAAGGTAACAATGACAGCAGATTTTTGTACCAGAAGCAACAAAGTACAAAAGCAGTGAAATAATTTTTTTCAAAGTCCTAGGAGAAAAATGAAAGCCTGTCAACTTTCATTTTTCATACCCTGCAGGACTATCTTTCAGAAACAAAAGGGATGCTCAGTGGGCACATTCAATTTCATCTCCATCTGAAAGCTACCAAGTGGTGACTCTGGCTTCCATTCCTCTGCTCCTTGGAGTCAACCAGGCTCAGCCAGGAGCCTTGGAGCCGACAAGATGGTATGAGACAGTGCCCACTTCATTAGGATGTACCAGCAGGGTCAAGGGCAAGCAGACCTCCAGCATGCTGAGTGGGAATGGCAGGGCCTAGGGAAAAGCTCAACAGCATGGTAGGTACCCTCTCGGCCCCCACAGTACACCTCAACAGGGGAATGGCTTGGTGAAGAAAAGTTGAAGAGTATCCAGAATCCCATAACACCCAAAATATCCATGATGCAGTTAAAATTCACTCATCCTAGCTAGAACCAGGAAAACCATAACCTGAAGGATAAAAAAATCTAAGATAGCAGCACTAAGGGATATCAGTTGTTAGAAGTATCTGGCAAGAATCTTAAAGTGACAACATAAACATGCTTCAACATACAATTGCGAATCATCTTGAAACAAATGGAAACATAGAAAATCTTAATAAAGAAGTGAAAGTTATTAAAAAGAAAACTAAATGGAGGTTGTGAAACAAAATATATAAAAGAAAACACTTAAAAACATGTTAGATGGGCTTAATAGGAGATAATAGAGGATACAATTGACATGATGAACTAGAGGGGAAAGTCCTCCATAGAATTTACTTAATCTGAGAAAGAAATATGAGCTGGATAAATAAATAAAAATGTCTCAGGACAAATCATCTTTTGGGCAAAGGAAAAACTCTGAAAGTAGACAGAGAAAAGTGATGCATTACTTATCAAAGGAAGCCCACCTTACATTTGAACAAACATCTTACCTGGACAGAAGGAAGTGGTACAGTATGTTCCAAGGACCAAAAAAAAAAAAAAAAAAAAAGGAATTTTAATTGTGTATTCTATGTCAAGAAAGACATTGCAGAAATAGAGGTTGCGAGTAAAAAGGCAAAGATTTACCATGAAAATATCAATCAAAAAAGGAAGTACTGAAGCAACCCCTGCAGATAAGAGGAAAGGATACCACAGGAATGTGTGACCCATGAAGGCACAGCTTGTCCTGGAGCCAGAGGTTCAGTTGTTCTACGAAGCCTCTCAATTTCTGTGAAAGGTGAGTGTTCAAACAGACACAGGAGATACACATTATAGGGTTCATAGCATAAGATATGTGACAATGACAGCTTACAGGTTGGACAAGAATAAATGTGAGTCCACTGTTTCAAGGCTCATAATAAGTGAAGTGCTTTAATATCTTGGGAAAGCCAACTGTGATGAGTTAAAGGTGAATAGAATAAACCCAAAGAAAACTACTACAATAAAAATGTAAGTTTTTGAAGTTATGGATACGTTAACTCTTTTGAGTAAATCTTTCTACAATATATACATAGACCAAGACATCACATTGTATACTAAAATATGTACAATTATTATTTGTCAATTAAAGTAAATAGATTAATAACATCTCTAGCTTTATGCAAATAAAAATAAAAAGCTACTTTTTCCAGAAGTGCACTCATGTACTTCAGACAGTTGAGTATTTATAATGTGTTAGGGCCATAAAAACCTAGACATACTGCAGGGTATGAATTTGGTAACTCTAAAGCATAAATAAAAATACCAACTCTTCGGGAATTGTTTATTATTGAATATAAATTTTACTGGTACAGTTACTATAGGGTAATAAATTTTAAAATTATGTCACTATTGAGAATATTTACTGCCATGACTGAAAGCCAAACATAAATAATAATTCTAAGAGGAAAATAAACTCCAAACACTGTGCACAGTGTCCTCCTACAGCTGCAAACCAAGGAAGGACCTTCCATACATTTTGTCAAGAAATAGTATCTGTTCTTATCAGTCTTATTAGTGAGCTGCCCCTGTAGTGAGATGAATTTCACTACTTTGACCAGATTCACGTGGGAGACGTACGTGTCTTGTTTCATTCCCATAGTCACAGGGTGGGAAGGCGTGCACGCTGCCACCAAGACCACAGAAAAAGATGTGACTTCACAGAGCTCATGTAACTACCCTCACAATTATTTGAAGCTTACAATGCTTAAAGGCAGATTCTTCGATAATAATCTAGATTCTGGCTGACTTCGAGAGGAGAGAGGAGAGTCACGGGTCCAGGCTCCCTTGTACTGTGTGGGAAGCTACGTGAAGACATCCGCTACAGCCAGTGCCAGGAGACAGAGCACGAAGAGCTCCTTCTTCACCTGCACTGAGTGGACGCTGCTGCTGCTCACCACTGTGCACAGGGACACTGAGGGAATGTGCCCCGCCCCTGGGCTCCTGCACTCACCCCTTGCTGCAGAGACACAAAAGGATTCCCGACTTCGACACCACTCTCACCTGAAAGGGAGCTTCGGGGAGGGTGGGCGACCGGCAGCGCTGCGGTACAGCGTGGACCAAGAATGTCCACCGAAGCACTGAGGCTGGTGATGGCAGACAGTGATAATGGACCACCTACATTCTTTAAAAACTAGAAGAAGGGCCAGGGATTTAGCTCAATGGCTTCATTGCCTGCTGCGCAAGTACAAGGACCCGAGTTCGATCCCTGGTACAAAAAAAAAAAAAAAAAAGAAGGAAATAAAAACTAGAAGAAAAAACTTGAATTGAATTCTCACCATAAAGAAACAAGATATGTTTGAGGAATTAGATACGTCTACCCCGATTTGAACATTATATACTATGTACATATATCAAACATGACATGATAGTAATGCACAATCTTTATGTCAGATAAAAATAACAAGGATAAATTACAAAAATAAATTATAGCTCTAATAAAACAAGCATCTCCATTTCTTTTAATTCAAATATTCATGTGCCACCACATCATGTCATAAACTTTAATCTGATCACAAAGTATTTTACATTGGTAAATTTTTATTGCACTATAGTTACTTAAAAGTAAATAAGGACAACACTCATGTTACAAATATTGTTCCCAAATAAAATTAAAATCCCCATTATTTTGAGTTTCAGAGAATATAAAATTTATTTTGCATACTTTTTTATTTTCAGAGCCTACAAATTATCAAATTTAAGTAAATCAAGCTTTAAATGTTTTAAGTGGCTCCACATATTAATGATTGTACCTCTTTACAGAGTACCACACAGTAATTCAGCACATGTGTTGAATGCATAATGGTCAAGTCAGAGTAAATAGTTTCTATCTGCTCTGAGATATTCGTAACCATAAGGCTCTGAGCTTGATCTGACAGAAATTTTGTAGCACTTTGTCTCTTTAAAAATAAAATCCTGGGCCGGGGATTTAGTTCAGTGGTTTCGCTGCCTGCTGCACAAGCACAAGGACCCGAGTTTGATCCCAGGTACCAAATAAATAAATAAATAAATAAATAAAAATAAAATCCTAAAAATGATGACAATATAATACATATTTCCAATGCTAATGTTGGTTTTACTGCACTGCTTTAGAGCTCGTTTTAAATATTTCAAAAATAGCTTAAGAGAATTCTCTTTATGAAGCAAGAGGCAAAGGACGTTACCCTCATTAAGCCATATAAAAGTTTTTATACTTTTATAGTCACTCAAATTCTAAAAAATACTAAAAATGCAAAGTGCAGCACCTTCCACCCTAAAAGCCTCAGCTGCTGATAGCCCCGGGAACGGATCAGCTTCTGTGACATCCAGAATAGCACAGTGGCAGCGATGACAATAAATAACTGTCTTCTCTAAATGTAGGCTGAAAGTCTATTTACTGTATACGTGATTGGTTGATTTTTACTTATCCATGTATGTTTGTTTGGGTTTTCCCTGAGTTGCCTACTCTGGCTGGAAAATGTCCCCGCCCCCATGTATGAGCTCTGCCCTGGATTTTCCCAGCACATGATTAACCGAGCACTGGTTATGTGTCTGGTGCAAGCTCTGTCGCACTCCTCTTCCTCTGTGATCTTGAAAAAGACCAGGAACTACGGTGTCTGCTTCCTTGTTTCTGAAGTGGAAAAGATGGTCCGGGACATCTGGAATGCGCCATGTAGTGGAAGAGTCTGCTACACTGAAGCTACAGAAATTTAAAACGAGTCAGCTCGCATGAACACTTGAAGATCCTCACGTGCAGTGCTCCCGCGGGGTCCCCTCAAGTTAGCCAGCAGTAGACGCCTGGCACCCTGTGTCTGCAAGGCTGGAGGCCCACAAAGACACCGTGAGTTCAGCAGAAGAGATCCTTCACAAGTGATGGAAGGCCGTGCTCCTCAAGCCTTAACAGTGAAAGCCAAGGTGGCCAGATGGCTGTCGCGTCCAGGAGGAAATGCAGGGACTCCCCAAGAGCCACTGGCCACTGTGTTGCGTGTTAGTGGGTGTGCCCTGTGAGGCACGCAGAGGGCGCTGAGCAGTGAATTCTGAAGGCCACGTGCAATGCCCTGGAACACACCCTGCTGCTCATAGCCAGCACTTTCCCCACTCGCGAGGACCCGAGTCCACAACTGCCTAATCCACACATGGGAGCACTCACATCAGGATGGTTCTGGTCCCTGGGTGGCCCTCAGTAAGAGCCATCTCAGGTGCTCAGTTCAGTAAAAGGCTCTCAGAAATAATGCAGCACGACATCCACCCAGGCTGAGCTCCCAGTGGGTGACACACAGTCCCCCAGAGCCTCGGCCCTCTGCTCGGCCACTCTGCAGCCCCTGACCTGCCCTCCCAAGCCTCCTCAGACACGTGGCATTTCCTGTGAGGTTTTCTCCATTCCCCGGTGTCCTGGTTGCTGCTCACAGGCTTTGTCCTTGCTCCGTGGTCCGGCACCACGGTCCATCTGCACCTGGTCTCCGCAGCTGCTGGGGTTTCTGTCAGTCCTTCTGCCACTTATGTGCTTCGTGACTTCCAGAGCCAGGACATTTTGCTTCATTCAGCGGTGCTACGTTTCCTCTTTCTTCTAGTTCCCCCTTACCAAGTACTGATTCCTTTCTCCAGAAACGGACTCACAGCCTCGCTTCACTGTCTTTTTAGTTCTATAACTGGATCCCCCAAACACACGTGCCACGTGGCCTCTTCACCTGGAGGGTCACGCTTGCTATGGTCCTTTCCAGCCACCGGTTTGTGAGTCCACATTAGCTAAATATCAGAAGCTTTTCCCCTTCAGCCAGAAACTGATAGTCATTTGTTAACACGACTCTGAAGCTGCATCCCATCCTAATATGCAGACTCCTCCATCACTTTACAAACTTTAGAATAGCAGAATTGGCTCTGAAGCTGTAAACATACTCAGAAACATTCTTTCAGTCAAGATTAAGTAGAAATATCCTTAGAAAAAAATCAGCTGGGCTGGGGATTTAGCTCAGTGGTTCTGGTGCCTGCCTTGAAAGCGCAAGGTCCTGAGTTCGATCCCCAGTACCAAAAAAAAAAAAAATCAGCTTAGTGGGAGATATCGGATAGCAAACACAGTTGCATTTATGCTCTAGATTCAAAACAATATTTGTGTGTCTCCACCTAAGTCTAACTTTAGAAGTTTACCAAATATATATGACATATAAAGTCATGATGCTGATCAGGAAATAAAACCTGGAGAAAGTAAAGAATGGTTTTGCACATTCACTGATTCCACCAGGTAGCTGTAGGAAAAACCCCACAATTCCTTATTGGCATTTATCTTTAGTTTCCCCCCTCAAAACACAGCAGCACAGTGGTCCCCCTTATCTGGAGTCTCCCTTTCTGTGGTTTCAGTTACTGCAGGCAATGCCATCTGAAAATGTTAACTGGAAAATCGTTGAATGCACAATTCCGAAGTTTTAACCTGGGCACTGCTCTGAGTAGTGAGATCTCTCCCCATCCAGCTCTGCCCCTCCGGGACTGGGGTGTCTGGCGTACCCCACTGTGCAGCCCTCAGTGGCTGCCTCAGTTCCAGAGCGACCCTCAGGGGATTCAGGCTCAGTTACTTTTCTCATTGCTGAGACAAAATACCCAACACCCAAAGTTAAAGGAGGAAAGGCGTATTCCAGCTCACAAATTCCAGTTTGTAGAGGTCTCAGTCCATAGCCGGCTGGCTCCAAGGCAGGGAGGCGTGGCAGAGGGACAACGGTTCATGGGGACCTAAGGTAGCACAGTGACCAGGGCCGTGGCAGCGTCTCTCTGCCCCTTCTATACTTTCTCTAGGCCACTGGGAGTAGGGCAGTGCCAAAGCAATCACGGACTGGGTTAATAATCACACACCACTGATCCTAGCATCACACTCTAGATTCAGCCACCTCTGAAAATCCCCCATCTAAAACTCTAAGAGGCTTTAGGGGACATCTAGACACAGACCACGGCACAGGCCCTATTCGGTGAAGCCCTGGCCTTGCTGAACACAGTGCCGAGTGCAAGAGCAGTGAGTCTGGCCACCTCACGGTAGCTGTTCTGGTTATCGTCAGCCATTGCCGATCTCTTACCATGCCGACTTTGTAAATGAAATGCTACCATGGGATGTTAGAGGACAGTGTAGCACCCGAGGGAAGAGGCACTGGTCGAGGTTTCAGGGGAACCTGTCCCCCGCCAGTAAGCAGGGCTGCTGTGCCTTTTCACACTGCCTTAATTCATGGCAGAATGAGAGGAACAACACTCATAAACTGAATACAGAGTCTGGAAGTGTGTGGCCCGATGTTACCCTCACAGAAGCTGTCTGTCAATCTGACATTTGGCACTGAGAGCCACATGGAGCTCATGCCTGACTCTGAAATGAAGATGACTGAGGTCTCAGTAGATACCACGCAGGGTGCTGCTGCCCTGATTTGGGGTCCTCAAGACCCAAGCTCTTACCTGAATTTTGGTTTCACAAACTTACTCGGAATCAGAGAAAGAGTGAAGGGAGGCCCAGGAGAGAGGGCCCCACCTACCAGAACCCGACCCCCAGCCCTGAGAGCTGGCTCTGAGGGTGAAGCCTGCCTGCTGCTCTAGAAGGCAGGCTTGTTTAGAAGTGATGGTCAGGACAGCTAGGAGACTTTGGGGGATTCCAGTCTTCGAAGTCTCTGTGCAAAATAAGCTCCAGACAAATTAAAGAGCTGCATATATTTTAAATGATAAAAACTAGTAAGAAATAGTGCACAATAGAAACAAAATTTGAAGATTTATCACACTGAAGCAATAAAAAATAGCAACAATGGATTATACCAATAAAAATGAGGGAAAAAAGGATCAATAATTTTTAAAAAATCAATATTTAAATCAATCTTGTAAAGCACACGTACAGAGAGTAGCATGAGCCACAAGATGGCAAAACTTCCACAAAATAAACGCAAATAGTAAGTGCAGGAGAAGAGGCTCATTTCACTGGTGTTTTGGGGGGGGGTTTTTGGTACTGGGGATCAAACTTGGGTACTTGCACTTGCAAGGAAGGCACCAGAACCACTGAGCTAAATCTCTGGCCCCCCTGGTGATTATTTTTAAAAGAAGCCTGGACTATTTACATCTTCTAAGGCGCACAAAGCTTTACTCAGACGTGATGAGGTTTTGGTGCACAGGATGAGCATTCATCTCTTCTCCTTGCTGAGGTGAAGCACACACCCCGCAGGCCTAACTGCTGGAGAGGGAGCAAGAGGGCACTGGGAGAGGTCACAGAGCTGAGCAGCCACCGCCCATCCCAGGCAGGGCTCCTCTGGCATTCATCTCACTCGGGCATTTGCATCTGCCTTCTTCACTGAGTGTGACTTCTGGTTCAGCCACACTAGAGCCCTTACTGTATTTCATTTTGTGAGTGAACAATATTCTGTGTCTACACACACCACACTTTTGTTTTGTTTGGCCAAACATCCTCTGATGGGTGCTTGGGTGGTTTCCACCTTTTGCCTATTGTGAATAGTCCTGGTGTGAACAGTGCCAGTCTAAACTCTTTTCCACTCTTTGGGCCCATACACAGGGTGGAACTGTCAGAGAATATAGCAGTTCTGTGTGTAATTTCTGAAGAATTACCAAACTGTTTCCCACAGCAGCTGTGCCAGGTCACATTCCCTCCAGCAGTGTGTGAGAGCAATGGTTTCTCCAGATTCTCACCAACACTTAGTATGATTTGTCTTTTTATTTCAGCCATTCCAGTTGGTGTGAAGTTGTAGCACATGGCAGTTACCTGTGTGTACCTCAAGACTAATGAGGTTGGGTTTTTTACATACTTGTTGGAAATCTGCATAGCAGAGTGGGGCTGTCAGTTAGGATTTTTCTGAGACCTCAGGGAGGCCCAAGACCTTGAGCCTACACTTTAAAAATATCTATCCATCCATCTGTCCACCCAACTGCCTTTGTTGGTGATATTCTAAGAGGTACAGACATGTTAAAGAATGGTACAGAACAGAGGCAGAAGAGTCAAACTACTCGGCCTACATAAGCCACTCCTGGAAATTGATCCTAAGGAAAGAAATAATAAATTTACATGTGACAGTGTTCACAGACAATGTTGAGTACACACCTGCATTCCTGCATTCATTTCAACACAGTTCAAAATGGTCAAGATAGGGAAATGATGTAAACGCCCACAGAGGATGCAGGGATAAAGAACACATGGTCCATATACACCATGGAAGCCTTCAAAAGAAGGAAATGCTGTCACTGGTGCCAACATGGATGGACCTGGAGAACATCACCCTAGATGAGACAAGGAAGACACAGAAAGACAGAGAGCTGCATGACCTCACTCACATGTGCAGCCTAAAAAGTAACCTCACAGGAGCAGAGTAGAGAGGCGGCCACCAGAGTGGGCAGCAGAGGGGCCAGGCTGACCGCAGGGATGATGCTTCAGAGAGGCTGGAGGAGTTGCCACATTTCTCTTCCCTGCTGAGAACTCATCCTCTCCCCACTGCCTACAAACCCCAAGGGTCAGAGGGCCCCTGTGCTGGCTCCTGCTCCACTCCCCGTGCCCACTGTCACACTGGCTTTGGCTCCTCTCCCTGCCCTGCTGGGCTCCTCTGACCCCACACACAAGTGCCCTGGCATCAGTCTCCACCTGCAGCAGCACCGATGTCTCTGGCAAGGACACCCAGCCACCTTTCTAGGGCCACTACATGTATTCCCATGGCCCCGGGGGCACCCTCAGTGGCAGGCCATGTCAGACCCTTTGGGGTCCCTGTGTTCCCACTGCCTGCCTGCAGGCTGGAACCCTGGAGCACAGAGCCTGTGCTGGGCACTGGACAGAGCAAGTGCACTCGGAAAGGCTGCAGCAAACAGCT
Source organism: Heterocephalus glaber (assembly GCF_000247695.1). The sequence goes on from NW_004624770.1 coordinate 19,036,679, forward strand.
GTGAACACAGGTGTACAGGGCGGGATGAGGGGGCGTGACTAACTGGAACCAGTTAAGTCTAACTTTATTGATGGCTGTGCAGGGCCTACTTCTGGGGAAGACATTCTGAAAATTAATAACGCAAGATATAATTATCATTGTTAAAATTAAAATGTAGCAGTCACGTTTCTTCATGAAGGGAGCAAATACAAAATGGTGTTTTTGAGTTGTACCTATAAAAATGAAGGTGAGATTGCAATGAAAATATTGTCCCGATTCTGCAAAATGAGAAAATGAAGGGACTCTGGCCTTTCCGTCCTGATTGGATACAGGGTGTGTCGGTTGCTACCGTGACCCGAGGTAGAGCAGGGAGATGAAGCAGCCCACGGGACTGCCGGGCTCGGGGGTCAGCTCTGCCTTTCTGAGCTATCTTCACACTCTTGGGCTGTCCCTGAGCGACTGCCCTTTACAGAGTGGATTATCCGCTGAACACATAGAAGAAAACGTAACATGCAAAAATATACACAAAGTAAAGAAAAAGAATTTGAAACAATAACCAAAAACACAATACATGTTTGCAAACAGTGAACAATAAATGGTAAAATCATAAGTAAAACATCTGTCTATAACATTTTTGTATAATAGGTCTATAATATTAATTTCTATATATTCTCTTATTTAATAGGGGTCACCAGGATATGCTTAAATCTTTCTCCAAATTGAATGTAAGGTGTGAATGATATTAGTAACTTCTTTGCCAATCTTTGTTCTTTAAAATACATTCTTGGAATCAAGATTAATTGTGTTAAGTCCAAACTTGTGTTAACAGGGAAACATGGCTTCAATCCATGAACTCACAAATCTAAGTCCTGAGACACACAGCAGCTCGTAAGGGATCTGAAGGGTAAGTACACTTGCACCGCTCAGTCAGTACTTTCTGGAATATCAGCACTGTACTTGGCCTGACTCTGTGGCCTCCCTTGTGCCCTTGAAATGCCCTTCCACTCTACTGTAAACTGAGCACACGTAGATGGAGCTTGGTGTTGTCCTTCTAAAACTGTGAGGCTGCATTTACTCCCATACCACACAGACCTGCCTCAGTGCTTTTATTGTAAATAATTCACACTAGAAATGCTGTGTCATGACACTGAGGTTAGGGAAATTGTTATTTAAGCAAACAAAATCAATTCCAGATCGTTTTAGACTTCCTGCTCTGTGTTCACCTTACAAGAACTGGAGGGCATGGGTCGGGTGACGTCCTTGGCAGGGTCCTCCCGGGCTAGTGTGAGACCCCAGGCCAAAGCACACTCGCCCCACCACAACCCGTCTCCTCTTCCCCCTGTGTTACCTCCGGCTCCAGCTCTTTGGTATTTTTCACTCCTACTTTCTCTAAATGTAGATGGCAATTGAACTTCCTTTTGCAAAGGAAACACACACCGAGTAACTGACTGATAGATGTCTTTGAAAGAGCAGCCAAACTCCTCCTGCTGATGAACCCTCCTGAGGTGAGAGGTACAGTGGGAACTACTGTCACCTGCAGCTGGAGGGCAGGGCATGGGGACAGAGGGCCAGGAAGGAGGACACTGTCACCTGCAGCCACTCCAGGGCTCTCATGTGCCCGAGTGTGAGAGCGGCAGCAACAGCTGGGCCAGAACCAGAATGGAGCAAGGGAGCGGCGTCTGTGGCATCTGTAGCACCTGCATCTGTTTCCTGCTGCTGCAGACGCCTTTATTCAGGGTCGCACATCGCACTGTGGCAGGGGCTCCGGCTACCAAACGTGGGTCAAGTGCAGAGTTCCAACCTCCACTCAGTGGCATTCTAACTCGGGAGCTGGAGGAGCTGCTGCACACTCTGTGAAGAGCTCACTGCCGACCAACCGTCCTCAGGGCATTGGGAGCCCTCAGGCACCCCGAGATCAGCTCAACCCCGAGGGAGGCGCCGTGCTGAAGGGCAGCCGAGCAGGGTGCGCGGGACCCAGCCACCACCAGTCTCTCCAGGCTCCCGCACGGAGCATGGTGCGGAGGGCCGGGCACGTCCCAGGACCGGGACACGCAGCTGGGACGATGTGAATAAAACACGCCTGGCACTTGAGGGCCATTACGCACAGATGCTATTATCAAAGCAGCTTCAGATCAAAACAGAACCAAAGAGATACTTCACACTGCGCTGGGGTGCCGCACGGTGAGGCAGAGCCCAGGGAGGGAAGAGGTGGCTGGAGGGGCTGCACTGGGTGGGGGCCTGCGAGCTGAGCCTGGCCAGGGTCACTGAGGAGAGAGGGTGTGCCAGGCAGCACGAGGATTCCGGCGGGGGTTCCGGAGGGAGGAGGGCTGAGGTGTGTCCCGAACCGCCCTCAGATGTGACATCACCACCGCCCTGACACCCGCTCCAACCTCGCAGCTGACTCAGACACTGCAGACTTCCGTGCTGCGTCAGGACCCACTGTGCATGTGGGTCTCTGAGGTGGCTCAGGGTCCAGGACCTCAGGGCCTCCCGCTGCACGGAAGTCGATTTCTGCTCACAAAAAGACTCCCAGTACATTCTTGTGGGTTTAATGACTGATTTACATCCTCAAAAACAAGTCTCCAATTTTCTCAGGCTTTAAAATACAGAGCCGATCCAGCTGTAGCATGGAAGACCTGGGCTCTCAGCCCACTGACCCAGGAATATGGCCAGGCCCACGGGAAGAGGGGCAGGGGCTGGGCTCCAGGAGACGGGAACGTGCTCCGGCGGCCAGTGGTTGGGCCGGCAAGGTCCCTATTACATCCCCCATCTCCTCCCAGGGGCCAAGGTGTCCTCAAAGCCAACATCATGTACCAAGTCCATGAGGCCACTCCCAACCAACATGAACCAAGGACACTTTACACATCTTCTTACGCACCACCTCCCAAAATTTGCACATTCTCATCTGATATATTCCTCAGAATCTAAGTAATCATCTCTCAACTTCTCCATGAAAACGCCCAAGAAACTTATGAGGCTGCAGGCTAGACTGGAGGGAATATGGAGTACGGAGCCCAGAAAACTGAACTGCAATTCTAGCTATACCACTAAGTAATTAAGTGACGGAATATGAGTCACTGTCTGCCCTGCCTCAGTGTCCCTGTCGGTGGCGAAAGCCACACAGTAAGCGTGGAAGGAGATATGTAAGGTAGAGCACTAGTCACAGGACACAAAAGTGCTAGTTTCTTCTCTTCCGGAGACTTCCATTTTTCTAGAATTCTATATCTAGAAAGGGTGAAAAAACAGTGAATTCCAGATTTATCACCAGCTGGAGGGCCTGGGGTGAGTTAGAAAGGAGGAGGAGCCATACAGGACCCAGAAGCCCTGGGCAGTTCCAAGAGCAGGGCTGGGGTGCCAGCCCTGGAAGGAGGACATGAGGTTCCTAGAGACACAGGCCCCAGGTACCCCCCCTTCCACCAGCACCACGGAGCCCTGGCGTCTGCGATTCCAGCCATAGGGCACGGTGTGTATGAAGCCAGGTGGGACAGAACTGGTGAGAGAGTCAGCTAGAGCACGGGGCAGGGCACTGTTTGTGCCTCACCCCGACTTCACCCACACACCTGTGCCTGACCTGGACCGAGATGTCTCTAGTGCTCTGCATGTGTGCAACCCTGGGTGAGAAACATAACCTGTCTAAGGGTTAACATAACCAGCTCACACTTCCTGGGCATGTCCACGGACTCCCATTAGCTTCTCAACCAATGTGATGCCAACTGCCACCTGCCCTTCGCAGTGGAGTAACTGAGGCACAGGGGGAGTAGTGCTGGGTCGCCAAATGGCCTAAATTGACTCAGACAATAAATAGTATGAACATTTTCATAAACATGTTCCTCACAACCCAGGGAGATCCTCTCTGGAAACTGCTGTGTGCCATGCCCCTCGCCATGAGTCTGTCCCTCCTTCGTGTGGCACTGGCCCATGAGTTTCCACCCAGGGGATGGCTCCCCTCCACGCCCCCCTCAGCTCTGCCTGCGCCTGGCTCTGGGTGTGAGCACTGCTCGTGGTCTTTGCTTCAGGACCCTGGCTGCAGCCGAGCACTGTGACAGGATGGCTCTCTGCACCACCTCCATGCAGGCCCCTGCCTTGAATATCTGGGACTGGGACTGCTCCCCACTAGGTCAGCAGGACAGCCAGTCCATCTGGTGCCCAGGGCTGCAGAACCACGAGGTCCCCTCGGCCTGGACCACCTTCGTGGAAAGTGGGGCTGGGGTTCCCCTTGCACCGACAGATGAGGAGGAGCTGCACCCTGGTTTTCATGTTGTATCGGGGAGCTGTGGGTGCCCAAGTCAGGGGCTGGGCAGCATGGGAGGGGATTTGAACCCTGGCCCTGCAGCCCACAGGGGTGAGTCCCTCACACACATGTCCCCCACTTCATACCTGTTAACTCTGCTCCCTGGCACTGTTACAGCATGGAAAACCAGAGAATTTCCTGAGGCCATGGGGTCCTTTGTACCAGGACAGACCTACCAGGTGGCTGCAGGGTCAGGGCCATCCCCAGCGAACACGGTAAGAGTGCCAGTCAGTGATGCTACCCCGGTGATACTCATGGGGTGAGGACCACCGTCGGTCCCTGCATCTGTCCCCATGGGGCCTGTGTCTGTCCCCCCCATGGACACATCACATGGGGTCTTACTCTGGGAGCCATGTGCTTTGAGGACAGAAGGGGATCAGGAACGAGCACTGTTAAGGCCACCACGACACCCCGGGCAGTGGACCTCTGGGCAGAGGTGTGTTGTCTCTCAGAATGAGGAGACACAGACCCTCGATGCCCCCACCCATGGGGGACCTGAGGGCCCAATACGAGGGGGCCACCGAGCACAGCAGAAGAAACAAGCAAGGACGAGGAGATGGAAAAAGAGCATCCTGGCCTCAACACCAGGAACTGTCCCGCCAGACTCTGAAAGGAGTCTCCTCCAAGCAGCAGCAAAAACGCCCCAAACACCACGCTGATGAGGAGGTGAACACCCAGGATCGGGGCGGCTCTGCAAGACCGCCATGGCTGCGTGCACAGGGCACGAGACATGGTGGCCAGGCCTGGCCCCCAAGTGGACCAGGTGGCACTGCTGTCTGCAGCTGGACAGCACCAGACAGGCCTGCCTGCCCTGCAGTGTCCTTTGTGCAGCCGCCCAGAAGACCCAGGTAGAGAATGGAATAGGGCAACCGGACGCCTTGAGAAGAGCGGAGCACAGCTGCACCACGAAAGCAGGAGCAAAAGGAAGAGGAATCTCATGATCTCAGCCCATGGCCTTGAGGGCAGCTATCGTGTGGAGCAGTCGCCACCAGGAAATTCTCTCTTGCAGTTGTGAGCTCCAGATTGCTTTTGGTCGACTCCCTGCATCGGTGCTGCACAAACCCAGATTGCTAAAGACGGTGCCCGCTTGGCCACCCACAGACCACACGGTCAGGCAAGCCCCTCCTATGACCCTGTTGTGACAGAACTGGAACTGGCCTGGCGTTTATTTAAGCAGCATAGTTTTGATGGAATGAAAATATTTGAGTTAGTGGCACAACACATTTGAGCAGAAGGTGCAGAGTTCTCCCTGCTCCAGGGACTTCTAGCTCACTCTGAGATCCCTGCTTTGGAAAGAAAGAGGGGGTGATGTCAGGTTTCAGTTCTGCACAATAGCACCTTTAACAAACCTGCCAGCCAGCACACACGAAATAGGCTACAATAAAATCTTACTACTGATAGTTAATATTCATGGGACTCAAGGGGACAAGAACCTACAAGGACTCCGTATTTATAAATGCTACTGTTGTCACCAAGCACATGTCAGATTCCTGAGAGATGCTGAGAGCGTTCCTTATAATGGGAGTGAGGATACAGTTTTAAATAGGGAAAGAGGTCATTAGGAAAAAAACTAAACACATATAAATGAGCACTTGGTGGTCTTGAATTTGAATACCACTTGACTGTGATTGAGAAACCTGACCAGCCTGGGTTATTTCATTTTTGTTTACCAGTTTCTTCAACACAGAGAAATGCATTCAAAATTTACAACCCCGATGACCAAGACAGTGTTTGCCTTTTGATTTGAAAATCTGCCACTTTCTATTTACAGATGCCAAAGAAGGCTGAGCTTCAAACTTAGGATATCAAAACAACTGAGTTTGTGTTTGCAACTCTGATGGTGTAACCATAACTCCAACTGCTGGAGAAACAATAACATCACTATAGTGAACTCAACCCTAAATTAAAAGCCGATATTTCCATTACCCACCCTAACAGTATTTTCTGGAGTTTATATAATTTGATCATTAAAAAATGCTCGAGGCTGAAAACCTAGTCTGTGTCAATTTTGGACACTAAGCCAGCCTGCCAAGCTCTGAAGTTTGTTTGTCCTTCTCGTTTGCCCTTTTCCAAGAATGTATTAATATTAATGCTACACATGCAACTGAACCCAAAATAATGTGCAACACCTGGGGAGCTGATGCTGTAGCATGTGCAGCTAGAGTTTTCAGAAGAAATTTACAATGTCTAGAAACTTAACTTCAAGTAACGAAAGAACTCAACTTTCTTTTCATCCATCTTTAAACACATCCTCTTGTCTACTGATTACTCCATCAAAAATACTGGAACTTCCATTTGGAACTTTGATTTTGCTAGAAAGAGACTTTGAGTTGGAATCCAACTTTGTAGAAACCAAGTTTACTACTGTAACTTCCTTTCAAAGGCCTCTCTGTGGAGCAGAGGAGGGATTTCCTATGGGGACAGCAAGTCGAGGGTGGGGGAAGACATCCCCGTAGGTTGTGACTAGCTCAAGGGACAGTGCAGGAAGAAATGAGTGTAGCCCACACTTGTGCACAAACACAAAGACCTCTGGCAGAGACACAGGCAAACCCCACTATCAAGAAGCCCAGATATCTAGGAAGAAAGCTTAGGAAAGGCAGATCTGACTCCACAAGACGGGGTTGGCCAAGGACGCCCGAGAAGTGGGATGTCAGGAGGCCAGCCCTGTCTACACCCAGGTGGCCTCCTCCTTGCACCCCTGGGAGACACAGAGCTCTCCAGGGCACTGATCCCACCTGCAGTGCTGCTCGGGTGTCCTGAATCCCTGGCTGGGAAGGAGGGGCTGAGGCAAGACCAGATGGGTGTGTGTGTGTGTGTGTGTGTGTGTGTGTGTGTGAGTGTAACTGTCTGTCTACACCTTATAAAAGAGAACAAAAGTACACTGCAGAGGAAAGAATGTTGTCTTAGCATTTCATACTGCATTCTTATTTTGATCACTATAGAGTTGTGGAAAAATCATCACTGTGGATAAAAATAGAAATGCCCAGACTCTGTGAGCCAGAAGCCATCACGAAGTTCATTGTCCAGGCACTCCACACTGCTCGGCAACCTGGTATTATTTGCAGAAGGAGGCAAGATAATGTACTTACAAACTCAATTTTTAAAATCTGATAACTTTTAATGTATCTGTGATGAAATACTTCTAGTGATGGAGAACTCATTATTCTTGAAAACGCCTTTTAGGCAGATTCTGCTTATGGTTATAAAATCCGTCCTTATGCTCCAGGACCGCCTGGCTGTGACACGGCCAAAGCATTTCTGCCTGGGAATTACACAGAGCTGTGCTGCTCACCTTTCTACATGGTCCAAAGCAGTGCGAGCCTAGCCAAAGAGAAAGCCTTTTCATCACTATACACAGCTGAAATGCTATTATTTAAACATTGTGTTTGTTCAAAACTTTAGTAATGAGATGACATTTGGCTTTATCGAACCACATCTTAACAACAGAATAACATTGCTCCAGGGAAAGGAATGAAGTACTGATGCAGATCACAGCACACAGGACCTCAACACATCACACTACATCAAGTCAGCCAGACACCAAGGCCACATATCTTGGAACTCCACTCCTTTATAATTCCAAAAGGGGCAGAACAGGTAAATCTGACAGAGAAAGAAAGTAGCTTAGTGGTTGCCTAGGGGTGGCTGGGAAGGCGATGGGAAGAACTATTGGTGGACACGGGGTTTAAGGGTGAATACTCTTCTGAAACTTGTGTTTTAGGTGGTTACACTGTCTTCTAAATTAAAAACCATCTAACTGTATACTTTAAATGGATGAATTTTACAGTATGTGAATAATTTATTAATTTTAAGTGTAGCAAGCATGCTTAAATTATGGGTCTTTAATGAAAATCACTTTGGTAGGCACAGTCAGCAAAGGAACTCCAAAGTGAAGAGAGTGACCAAAAGGAACACATGCTTAGTTCTGCACATGCAGCGAGGGACAATAAGCAATTCACAAATATGAATTCTATTGAAGAATCCCCTCACCTCATTTAAGTTAATACCCTTTGATCCATGGAGAGTTCTGAACTCTCTACTTCAGAGGGAAGGGTATGTTTACTTCACATTTCTTGTCTTGGGGCTCAGGAGAGTTCAGGAAATTTCAAACCCACAAATGAGTTCTTCAAGGAAAAACTGACAAGTTACAACTGTTATTGCAGCCTAGTTCACATATCCCAGGGTTTCTTTATGTTTAACTTAAAACATATGGGTAGTATTCCATGTGCTTGAAATGTTTCTGTACTTGGAGTGACAATCACATGTCCTACAAAAACAGAAGCATGGTTTATTTTGGAAAGATAACATCTAGACAAAACATCGGTATATGGACTTTCTCAGATCATAAATTAAACACATAATGCTCATAAGACATATTACTTCTCTATGAATACCAGGAAATAACCCCCAGTTTGAAAAATAATCTGTGTTGTGACATTTTCCCATAAAGACATGAGAAATCTCACATTACAGTTTGTAATAGGGTTGATGTCATTGTCATACATATAATTCACATAAAGTTATTCTACTTTTGTACTCTTATTTGTCTTGCTAGAAACTATATATATATATCTTTTCTTACTATCTTTAATAAAAGACTCCACTATCTTTCCCAATACCTGTGGCCCCAAAGGCTGTGTGTACATCTTGATTTCAGGTGAACTCTAATGACAATATTCCACATACAGACGAGACCCCTGTATCCAGCCTATGTTGGGTTCACTGTCTGTGACCTCGCTTCTATGGCGAAGCTTCTTATGTAATCATGCTACACTGGATTGCAAATCACCACACATCATTTCTAGGCGCACGCTGACAATGACCCATGGCATTCTCAGACACACATGAGATACAAAGCGCAGCCCCGGACACTCACAGTTGTAGCCAGGCGTGATGCGGTGCTGGGCCTCGAGGCTTGCCAGCGTGATGTGGAAGACGATGTGCAGCAGCAGGAAGGAGAGGCTCAGGAGGCACAGGGACTTGAGCAGCCGACCCGTGTGTCCTGAGGACAGAAAGCAGAGACTTAGAGACCCGGGAGCAAACAGGCACTCTGCACTTCTGCAAGGCCTCTCTCTAAGCAGACTTCTGCGCAGAGGGAGGGTGATAACTTACTTTGAGTGAAAGCTCTAATGCTCCCTAAGCAGCGTTGTACAACTGGCTTTGCATTTATCAAAACTTCACTGTAAAAGAAAGACACATTCCTATTCTTCATACAGCCTGTTACGATGGAAACACAAAAGGCCCTGGCCCAGGAAATTCTATGCGTAAATGCTGCAAACTCTGCAGGAACAGATAAACCCCTGTTATAAAAGGAGTTCTAGGAAGGAGAAAGAAGGAAAGTAGCCTGTAACATTTTACAAAGTTAGGTTGACTTTAATTTCAAAATTAAAGCTACAAAAGAAAACTATGGTATAAGCCAATTTACTTATGAACACAGACCACAATTATTTTAAAAATTTGCTACCCATTTAAGCTAGCATAACACATCATAATCAGCTAGACTTTATTGCAGAAAAGCAAGTGTATTTTCACATTAACAAATATAAAAGTGAAATTCACACACCAGTGTGGTCATATGATGATTTTCTCAATGGATATAAAAGAAAAATTTCCTAAAGTTCAGCATGTGTTTATAATTTCAAAACACACTTAAGAAAACTAGGAGCAGAAGGAAACATCCTTACAGGATTTATATCATACCTAGAACAAGCATCTCGTTTATGTTGGAATTTTACACATAGTCCCACCAATGTCAGAGAATCACAGACATTCAATGTAATCACCATAAATTAACTTATTTCTGGGTGTTCTGGCCAATGCCATAAGATTTTTAAAAACTGAAGTCTGCATATCTAGCTTTATTTGCAGATAATATGATCGAATGGAATTATTTTCAGATGATATCAATATCAATATCAATATAGAAGGCCAAACCGAACAGACAAATTAATACGAGAACAAATGTAAGAATTGGGGAAGTGATTCAGATACAAAATTATCTAACAGAAATCAATATACCAAAAATGAGATACAACTTAATTAGCAATCAAAACTGGATCGGCACGGTGTCACACATCAGTGTGGCTCGGCTCTAGCGCGGTTATTTAATTAGGCACTCCTGTAGGCAAAGAGGCCATTACAGTCCACAGGCAGGGGATCTTGGCCGGGGAGACTGTCCTCCATCGCCTGCACAGGCCTGACTCATTCAGACAAGAGGCCCCAGGTCAGGTGGAGGAGACGGAGAGCTTGAGAACAAGAGGGAGACTTAACTCCTCCACGTGGACAGGAGCTGGAGCCCTGCCTGCAAGCTGGATTCCTTCACCTCCCCGTGCCTGTGCCTCACAGACCCGGATCTCCATAGCCAGTTCTCATGGTCAGTTTGTAAAGCAAGTCCAGGAAAACTAGCTGATGTGCAAGAGAAACATGCACTTCGTAGAGACATGTTTCCTATTGTTCTGCTACTCTGGGTGCACTCTGATTAACAAAAATATTTAAAAGTTAACAGAGCAAGTAAGACTTTCATGGTTAAAGTAGAAAAACAAACAAGAAGATATGAATAAAAGAAGAGATATGCTACATTCATGAATGAGTTGTGATAGAGGTCAATTTCTCCCAAATTTAGTCTACAAATTCAACACAATTTCAAATGAACTACCTGAAGAAACTTCTTTTTTTATTAATTATACTGGTACATTTAAGGTCTACAATATGACATTCATCACTGGAAATTTGCACCTTTACATAATCCATCTGGGTTCTTATTTTTTTCCCCATTCCCCCGCCATCCCTTCAACCTCTCCTTCCCTCCTATTTACAAAGACTTTCTTTCCACTTTTTCTTTTTCTCATATTAATTCCATTCC
>NW_004624770.1:19049207-19100160 GCF_000247695.1 Heterocephalus glaber
TCCTACCCAGGAGCAAGGGATGTCTTTCCATTTTCTGATATCATCTTCAATCTCTCTTTTCAGAGTGCTATAGTTTTCAGAGTAGAGGTCTTTGATTTCTTTTATTAGGCTGATTCCCAGGAATTTCAATTTTTTGGATGCTATTGTGAAAGGCATGGATTGCCCCATTTCTCTCTCAGTGAGTCTGTTTTTTGTGTACAGAAAAGCTATTGATTTTTGTGTTGACCTTGTATCCAGCTACTTTACTGAATTTGGTTATTAAGTCTAGAAGACTTTTGGTGGAGTTCGTAGAGTCTTCTATGTAGAGTATCATGTCATCTGCAAATACTATTTGACTTCATTTCCTATCTTTTTTCCTTGTACTTCTTTCTCTTGTCTAATTGCTGTGGCTAATATTTCCAGACCTATATTGAATAGGAGTGGTGACAGTGGACATTCTTGTCTTGTTCCTGATTTTAGTGTGAAAGATTTCAGCTTTTGACCATTTAGTATGATACCGGGTGTTGGCTTTTCATAGATGGCTTTTATCAGATTGAGGTAGAGACCATCTATTCTAATTTTTTGTAGAGTTTTTATCATAAATGTGTGTTGGATTTTGTCAAATATTTTTCTCCATCTATTGAGATGATCATATGGTTTTTGTCCTTGGCTCTATTAATGTAGTGTACTACATTTATTGATTTGCATATGTTGAACCATCCCTGCATCCTTGGGATGAATCCCACTTGGTCAGGGTGTATGATCTTCTGTCTCCTATTTGCCAGTATCTTATTAAGGATTTTTACATCTATGTTCATTAGTGAGAATGGCCTATAGGTTCTCTTTTTTGGTTGGATCTTTGTCTGCTTTGGGGATCAAGGTGATGCTTGCTTCCAGGAATGAATTTGGGAGTATTCCCTTTGGATTTCACTGACGAGTTTAAACAGTAGTGGCAGTAGTTCCTCTCTAAATGTCTTGTAGAATTCAGCAGTGAAGCCATCAGCAGTGAAGCCCATCTGGGCTTTTCTTAGTTGGTAAGTTTTTAATTACATTTTCAATTTCATTGATTGATATTGGGTTGTTCAGAATTTTTAAGGTCACCTTTGTTCAACTTTGATAATTCACAAGTATCTAGGAATCTGTCCATTTCTTCTGTGTTTTCCATCTTATTGGCATATAGGTTCTCGAAGTAGGTATTGATGATCCTCTGGATTTCTGCTGGGTCCATTGTAATTTCACCCTTTTCATTCCTAATTGCATGGATTTGGGCCTTTTCTTTCCTTTTTCTGATAAGGTTGGCTAAGGGTTTGTCAATTTTGTTGATTCTTTCAAAGAACCAACTCTTGGCTTCATTGATTTTTTTGTATTGTTCTCTAGGTCTCCATTGCATTGATTTCTTCCCTGATCTTTATAATTTCCTTCCTTCTATGGGTTTTGGGTTTGTCTTGCTCTTCTTTTTCTAGAAGCTTGAGGTTCAGCATCAAGTTGTGTAATTGAGCTCGCTCTGTTTTCCTAATGTGAGTATTCACTGCTATGAATTTCCCTCAAAAGACTGCTTTCATTGTGTCTTATAGATTGCGATATGTTGTACTGTCATTGTCATTTAATTGTAGGGCCTGTCTGATTTCTTCTTTTAATTTCCTTTGTGACCCACTGGTTATTCAGCAGTGTGTTGTGCAGTTTCCATGTGTTTATGAAATTCTTGCAGTTTCTTTTGCTATTGATCTCCAATTTCATTGCACTGTGGTCTGACAATATACAGGGGATAACTTCAGTTCCTTTGCACTTACTTAAACGTGTTCTATGAGCGAGCATGCGGTCTATTTTAGAGAACGACCCATGTGCAGCTGAAAAGAATGTGTGTTCTGATTTTGTGAAGTGGAACATTCTGGAAACATCTATTAAGTTCATTTGTTCAAGAGTTTGATTGAGTTCTAGTATTTAGTTGTTTATTTCTTGTCTAGTTGATCTATTTGTGAGGGAGGGGTATTAAGGTACCCCACTACTATTGTATTAGTGCTTACATGACTTTTCATGTCCTTTAGTATTTGTTTTATATAGTTGGGCGCACTAGTGTTTGGTGCATATATATTAATGACTGTCATCTCTTCCTCTTGGATTGTTTCCTTTAACAAGGATGTAGTGTCCTTCTTTGTCTCTCTTAATCAGTGTTGGTTTGAAATCCACTTGACCTGCAAAGAGGATAGCTACTCCTCCTTTCTTTCAGGTTCCTGTCACATGGAGTATTGTTTTCCACCCTTTAACTTTCAGTCTATGAGTTTCTTTTTTAATCGTATTTCTTGTATGCAGCATAGTGTTGGATCTTGTTTCTTGACCCGTTCTTCCAGTCTATTTCTTTTGATTGGTGAATTGAGACCATTAACATTGATGGTTATAATTGATACATATTGACTTTTCCTTGTCATGACTTTTTCTTTTTGTTGGATTCTCCCCCTTTGCATTTAATTTCTTGTCACACCTGACAGATTCATTCTGCTGGGCTTTCTGGGGTTGCGATATTTGCTGTCTTTTCCTAGGATAGTGTCTAAAATTTTTTGGAGTGCTGGTTTGGTATTCATGAAGTTCCTAAGGTGCTCTTTGTCATGAAAATATCTTATTTCTCCATCAATTTTGAAAAGATAGTTTAGCAGGGTACATCAATCTGGGCTGGAGGCTGTTTTCCTTTAGTCCTTGAAATACATTGCTCCATGCTCTTCTTGCCTTGTGGGTTTGCACTGAGAAGTCTTCTGTGATTCTGATGGGCTTTCCGTTGTATGTGATTTGTTTCTTTTCTCTCACTACTTGTAGAATTTTGTTCTTCTGTTGGGTTTCTGGAATCTTAACTATTATATGGCTATGTGTAAATTTTTTTTTTATCATGGCTAGTTGGAGTCCTATATGCCTCACTTATCTCTATGTCAAGTTCTTTTCCCCTATTTGGGAAGTTTTCTGCCACTTCTTCTGTGAACAGTTTTTTTTTATGTCATCTGCACTCTCTCTTGTTTCTTCCTTGACACCAATCACTCTGATGTTATTCTTTGCATCGTCTAGCAGCTGCTGGATTGATTTCTCATGGTCCCTTACTATTTCTAAGAAATTTTTCTTTTCCTGATCACTAACTGCAATCCTATCTTCTATATCTGAAATTCTATCCTCGCACTGGCTCATTCTGTTGCATAAACTTTCAATGGAGTTTGTAATCTCCTGGAAATCTCCTTGCATCTGTTTTATGGATTCCATTTGTTCCCTATGTTGGGATTCCATCATATTCCTCAGCTCCTCTATTTTTTTATCTGTGTCTGCTCTAATTTATTAATTATGTCTTGTACTATGGGCACAATCTCTCCTGTTATCTGAGAAATTATTTCTGACTTCATTTTTTCCAGGGCCCCTTTCATTGCCAGTTCAGGGAGTCCAGGTGGTTGGATATCAGATTGTCCCATCTCATTGCCCTTTGGGATTCCATTAGGTGATCTGGAAGTCTGGTTTGGGGACTTATTTACATGTCTTCTCATTTCAACAGATGCAGCCTCCTGTGTCTTTGCTGAGGCAATTTTTTGCTCACCCAGTGGTCTTGAATTCTCAGCAAGCCACAAAGCAGTCTTTACTCTGCTGCTCACCAGTACACCAATTCCTGGGTTCAGAGTGGTGGCTTTCTGGATTCCTGAGCTGACCTATTGTCTGGGTGGGCTTCTGGCTGGGGCCTGAGCACACTTGGGATGGTATCTAGGTGTGCCTCTCACTGGGGCCCCTATGTAGCTATTGTCTGGGAGGGCCTTTGGTTGGGGCTGTGCACCCCAGTTCCTGTTGTCTGAACTGGCTTTGACTAGGGTCTCCTTGCATTTATCAATGGTATCGGGGTGAGCCTCTGGGTATTATGTGTGCCTGTGTAGCACTTTTCCAGGCAGGTCCCTGGCTGTGGCTGATGGTATGGCAAGCCTCTGGCTGAAGCCTGTGTGCCCGTGCAGCCCCTTTCTGGGTGGGCCTTTGGATTGGGCAGGTGTGCCCGAGCTGGTCTGGGCCACATAGCTGCTCCTCAGGATCTGCCCTCACTTAGGGATGGAATGGTGGGCCTCTGGCGGGAGCCCACGTGCCCATGAAGCTCCTGAAGAAACTTCTATACTTTCAATAAACACAACATTTCAAAACACATAAAAGAAAATGTTTTAAGTTCTCAACTTATCTTTAAAATATATTTAAGAATAAAACTCCATGTATTTCTATGTTAATTTGGAAATATTAAGAAATAAGGCCAAAAATGAGAGAGGCTGGTATATTTGAACAGACATTAAGGCACTCTATATGCCTACAAGTTTAAAAGAAAACAAAAAACAGAAGCCAAAACAAAGATTCCTTATATAGAAAAAAAGATGCAATGGAATAACATGTGCTCCTCAGAAACAAGCTGATTTACTTATATTAACTTGATAAATGTCAAAGTTGATCCTACAAATTAAGGGACAGGAGGTGATGACACCTTTCAGAAGGCAGAATGAGGTCCCAGCACTCCTCTCCCCACAAAGCCAAGCCTCAGCGCCCCTGGCTGGGAGGGCTCCCGCGGGAGGCCTGGCATCTCGGCTGCATTTCCAGAAGCTCCATGGGAAAAATATCCACGTGCCAACAAACTGAGAAGTCAAGAGACCAGAGTCCCTTTACCCAGGACACCTCCTCAAGGTGACACAGATGGTGCCAGGAGAGGCCTGGCCACCCTGCAGCTTCTCCACCAGGGAACATGTGGACAATGTGAGCACTGCCAGGAGACTATGACTGCATTTCCCAGCAGGCCAGGAGAGGGGTGATACACTCAAGGTGCTGAGGGAAAAGACTGCCAACCAAAAGTGCACCCAGCAATGCTGTCCCTTCAGACACGAGGGAGATGGGAGGCTTCCCCAGTCAGCAAGAGCTGAGGGAAGTTATCACCATGAGATCAGCTTCACAAAATGCTAAAGGGAGTTCTAAATCAAACCAAGACCCATAGGAAGATAAAAAAACACAGGGGGAAAGCTAAGTATGGAGACAAATTCGGAATACACTTACATTCGAAGGGGAGGCATATCAGTCACACTGAAATCTAACACAAAAATTATAACTCCAAAGAACTGAAAATGACAATGCATGTCCATGAATACAGATTTATAATGATGTAAATTGTGATATCAACACAAAATGTGGGTAGAAGTACAAATACAGTTTTTGTATATGATTGAAAAATGTTGTTAGCAATTTAAAACAATTTTTTTAAAAAGTAAAATGATTTCTGTAAGCCTCATAGTAATCACAAAGCTAAAACCTAAAGTAGATGCACAAAAGATAAAGAGAATCAAAATATACCACTACAAAGATATCTAACTGCTAAGGCAGGCAGAAAGAGGAAGAAAGGAACAAAGAAACTACAAAGAGTCAAAAAATAACTAATAAAATGGCAACAGTAGGTCCTTCCCTATCAACATTTATTTTACATGTAAATGGATTCAATTTTGTCATCACAAGCTGTGGGTGACTGGATGGATTAAAAACGAGGCCCAATTCTACACTGGCTACAAGAAATTCATTTTAAGGACATAATATAGTCTGAAAAGAAAGGAACTAGAGAAGACATTCCATGCAAGTGGTAGCCAAAAGAGGGCAGAGATATCTGTTCTTATATCAGACAAAATGGGCTTTGGGTCAAAAACTCACAAGAGACAAAGTAGGAACTATATGAAGATAAAACAGTCAACTCTTCAAAAGGACATAATAATTTTGCATACGCATGTATGCACATAACATCAGAACCCTAAATAAGCAAATATTAAGAGAACTGAAAGGAGAAATAGCAACACAGGAGATCTAAGTATTTTATTTTCATCAACGACTAGATCACAGAGACAGAAAATCAGTTAAAAAACCAAGATTTTAACCATACCATACACCAATGGATATACAGAAAGTTCTATCCCATAGAAACAGGCCATATTCTTCCCAAGCATACAAAGAATATTCTCCAGGATAGATCATAGATTAGGCTTCAAAAGAAGTTTGAACAAATTTAATAAATTTGCACATATTAAGAACCTTGAGTGACTTTAGGGTATGAAACTGGAAATCACTAACAGGTGAAAATTTGGGCAATTGAAAAAAATGGGAAATTATTCAACCTCTGCTTGAACAGAAAAATGGATGGAAGGAGAAATCCAAAGAGAAATAAAAACTTGCCAGAAGTCCGGGCTGTAGCTCAGTGGTAGACCTTCTGCTTAGCATGTGGGAGGCCTTGGGATGGATCCCCAGGACAGCCAAAAATCAATATATATTACTGGAGACAAATGAAAATAGAAACGCAACAAACACAACATGCTTATGCATAGCAGCAGAGGCAGTTGTAAGAAGAAGTTTACACCAGAAGATGACTAAGACAAATATGGATCTCAAATAAGCAACCTAGAACTAGAAAAGTGAGAACAATCAAAGCCCAACCACATTAGAGGTTAGGAAAGAATAAAGAGAAGGGTAAAAATAAATGAAATGAGAACTAGGAAGCAACAGAAAAGATCACTGAACTGAAAGTTGGTATTTTGAAAAGATCAACAAACTTGACAAATAAATGTTTTGGAAGATTCCACCAAAAATCTCTTAAAACTAGTAAGTTAAGTTTCATCATCATATAAAATCATCATTTAAAATCAGCTGTGTTTCTATACACTGACAACCAACTACCTGGAAAAGAAATTAAGGAAAAACTCCTTTTACAAAATATTTAAAAGAATGAAATACTGAGACATAAATTTAACCAACGAAGTAAAAGACGTATACATTGAAAACTATGAAACACTGACGAGAGAAAGTAAAGTGGATATAAATAGATGAAAACAATCCCATGCTCACAGTTTGTAAGATTTGGTGGGGGCACTGGGTACTGAGCCCAGGGCCTTTGCAATGACTTACATTCTAAACTCTTTTTTATTTTCCATTTTGATACACAGTGTTGCTAACTTTCCCAGGCTAAGTTCAAAGTTGAGATCCTCTTGCTCTGGCATCCCAGAATGCTAGGATTATAGGTATGAGCCACAAGTCTTAGCTGCATTAATAATGTTTAAATGGTCATACTACTCAAAATGATCTACAGATTCAATACAATCCCTATCAAGATTCTAATGGCATTTTTCACAGAAACAGAAAAAAATAACTATTCTAAACTTCATCTGGAACCAGTAAGGCTCCAAGTAGCTAACGCAACTGAACAAGCACAAAAGTGAACGCTTAACACTTCTTCCTCATTTCAAATTTTCCGACAAAACCATAACAATGAAAGAGAACATTCACAGCATAAGCACACACAACCACACAGAGGAACAGAATGATAGAGAGCAGAAATGAACCCCACACACATGGCCAGCCGGTTTTGCAGGGGGCGCCAGGAATGCCAGGAAGGAAGAGGGCTTCCTCGAGTGGTGTTGGGAGAATTAGCTATCTCGGAGCAAGAGAATGAACTCGGCTCTTCATCTTGCCACATCTGCGGAAGTCAACCCCAGGTGGATAAAAGATCTGACTGCAGAGCAGCCAAAGCAAGCAGAGTGGGAAGCTCCTGGCCACTGGCTCTGCGCAGGCAACAGAATCGGGAGTAATGGGGGTGCGCCAAGGAAAAGCTCCCGCGGAGCAAGTAAGCACTAACCAAGATGCATATGAGACACATTGAGTATTTCATGCATGCAGTTATTTCTTGGTAGCACAAAGAGTCCCCTTTCACTCTGCCACCTCTCCCCAGCAGGCACAGTGCATCACGGGAGCACCCAGCATCCCCTGCTTCTAGTCAGTGATGTGCAGACTCTGCCCTGGGCGGCCCCAGAAACCACACACAGGGCAGCCCACCAGCTGCAGGCCCTGGGCTCAGGGCAGTTACTTGGGTGTTTTCCATGGCTGACCTGGACCCAGGGCAGGGGAATCCCCAAATCCCCTCAAGGGAAACCTGGACCTCCAGTCACAAGTGAAGCTGGAAGGTCCAAAACACCATAAACGGGAAGAAAAGAACCAAACTTGCCTCGTGGGTTTTTGTTCTAAAATGCTGTCTATATTTTCCTAATTCGTGAAACAGTGTGGACATGCCATCAGTTGCTTAAATGAAAGCAAATGAATAAGGCTGATTTCTATTAGTCAAAAAACAATTGAACATGTAGTATAAATGTATGCAAGAGTCAAAGGGAAATGGTGTCTTCAGTGGCACTGTAGGCTTTACTGCTTTCACTGGTGCGAACTCAGGATTAACACACACACATACATTTTCTCAAGATCAGTTAAATAATATTGGATTATTGTTATAAACAAGCAGATTTTACTTGTCAAGTATGCAATAGATAGATAAGATAGATGACAGATGACAGATGACAGACGGTAGCTAGACAGATGGACAGATAGATGGATGTGAAATTCAGCACCAATCAGCATTCACAATGCTGTGCAATTGTTGCCTCTATCAACTCCCAAAACACTGCCATCCTCCGAAAGCATCTATTGGGCAGTTGCTCCCTAATTCCTCCTTATCCCCTGGTAGCCACAAGGCAGCTTCCTAATTCTACAGCTGGTTCACATAAATGTAGCTGCAGTGTGTGGCCTTTTGTGACTCGACTGCTTCACTTAGCACAACATTTTCAAGGTTCACCCACACTGCACCACTGACTAGCCCTTCGCTCTGCTTGTGGCTGACTGTCATCCCACTGTACGCACGTAAGTCTGCTCCTACATCACCTCTGATGGACTGTGGGTCCTTCTGGCTCCTGTCCATAGTGCTGCCATGGACATGCACAGGCCTGTGTTTGAGAACCTTTCTGCAACCATCTTGTGTGGACACTAGGATAGGAACTACTGTATCATGTGGCAATTGCATGTTTAGCCTCCTGAGGAGCTGCCAAACTGCCTGCCTCAGCAGGTACCATTTTACATTCTGACCAGACAAGTGCAAGGTTTCAGTTTCTCCACATCTCCGTCAAGATTTGTCAACTGTTTTTTTAAGTTTTTATTTTTAGTAATATTGCCATCCTACTGAACGTCAAGTAGTATCCCATTGTAGTTTTGATTTGCATTTTCCTAATAATTAATGATGCTGAACATTTTTTCATGTGCTTGCTGGCTATGTGCATATTTTCTCTGAAGAAGAAAAGTCTATTTTATTGCTCTGTATTTCTACCTTTGTGGCAATGATACTATTTTGATGAGTGCAGTGTGACGTTAAGCTGGACTGCCACCTTGAGGGCTCGAGAGCTGTCCACTGACTTAGTAAAGCACACTTCTGAATGTGTCCAGGTGGTCCTGGTGGCACAGCCGTGGGGTCTGTCTGGTTCCTGCCCCTTCCTCTCTGCCACTGTTCCCCTGCTCTGCTTCAGGCCACCACGAACTGCGCAGCTTTGCTCCTGTACCCTTCTGACATGAGGTTCTGCCTATTTTTGCTCTTTGGACCCCTTTGTGTTTCCATATGAACTTGAGGATCAGCTTTATAACTTATGCCAAAAAAAAACCCACAGGAATTTTATTTTTATTTTTTTATTTTTTTATTTGTTTGGTACCGGAGATCGAACTCTGGTCCTTGAGCTTGCACAGCAGGCGGCGAAACCACTGAGCTAAATCCCCAGCCCCACAGGAATTTTAATAGCTATAGTATCGTATTTGGTAGATTGTTCATTTCTGAGTTTAGTATTTACATCTCTCTTTACTGATTTGTCAAGCTGGCTAAAGGTTTGTCAATTTGGTTGATCTTTGTAAAAGACCAACTTTCAGTTTTGTTGATTCTTTATTTTTCTAGCCTCCTCTATTTCATGGATCTTGTCTGTTTTATTACTTCACTTCTTCAGCTAGCTCTGTTCAGTTTGTCCTTCTTCCTCTAGCTCTGTATGGTGTAATGCTAGGCGACTGGTTTGAGATCAGTGTGGCTTTATGATGTAGTTGTTCACAACTTGGCTTTCCTCTGAACACTGCTCTCTCTGCATCGATTTAAGTTTGGTAGATGGACTGTGCTTCCATTTCCATATGTCTTCAGTTTCCTTATGATCATCTCTTTGACCCATTAGTTATTTAGAAATATTTTGTTTAACTTCTGTGTATTTATGAACTTCCCACTTTTCCTTCGGTTACTAATTTCTAGCTTGTTTCCTTTTGTTATGGCTTGTGTCTAGATGTCCTCTCAAAGCCTCATGTAGTCATAAGTGGGGCTTTTTGGAGGCGGCTGGATCTATGGTGTGTGATGCTGGGATTGAGGATGTGATCCTGGCACTGATTCAGGGTGCACCACTAGGATTAAGACTGACCCCCTTCTCTGGGTGTGAGTGCTACCCACTTTAAGGATGGGTAGCCTGGGTAAGACATAAGGGACAGAATGGGGTCTCTGCTTGTCACTTATAGCTTTCTACTTATTGTCTTCTACCTTCTGCTTTCTACTTGCCATGAGCTGCTTCTCCTCTGCAATGCCCCTCTGCCGCGCCACCCTGCCTTGGAGCCAGCTGACTAGGGACTCAGACCTCTGCAAACTGTGAGCCAAATACACCTTTCCTCTTTTATCTTTGTGTGTCAGGTATTTTATCTCAGCAACAAGAAAAGCAACTAAGATACTGAGCAAATTAGAAGAATGGAGATGATAAAGAAATGAGTCATGAAACATGAAGAAATAATAAAAATTATCCAATGTGAAGAAAGAGAGCCAAAGACAAAAAAACTTAATATAGCCTCAGAGATCCTAGACAGCACAAGTCTGTATCATCCCAGTTATTAGGTGGATGGAGAAAGAGGCACAGGAAGAATGTGTGGCTAATACTGTAACTCAAAAATTTTTAAAAACTTCATGAAGATACAATTTTTACCTTCAATGAGCTCAGCAAATTCTAAATGGGGCTAACTCAAAAAATCACCCCAAGACACAATAAGTACCTCTTACAAACCTAAGACAAAAGCTCTTGAAGGAAGATATAAATGTCAAATTACATACAGAGACAACAATTTAAAACTCATAAGCAACAAGGCCCATAAATCAGTGAAAAAACATTTCTACAGTTGTGAAAGAAAAGAACTGTGAATCCAGATGTCTACATCCTGTGAAAATAGCCTTCAGGAATGAAGGCAAAGAGAAGACATTGTCAGATGAAGGAAATGAAGATCTGCTCTAAAAGCAATGCTCAGCGTCCCTTCAGACTGAAGCAAAGTGGTTCTGTGGAAACCGGGGACTTCAGGAACGAAGGAGAGCAACCGTCGGGGATGCAAAGCGTGTCTTCACACACACACCCTAACTACAGCCATGCTCCAGTTAATCCATGGCATTTCTAGATGGTCTCTGTTTCTCTGGCCTGGTAAATAGTCCATGTCCACAGAAATAACTGAGGGTATCATGTTGCCACTGTGTTTTAAGTTGGGACTCCTACCGCTATAAGAAATATGAATGTGCTTACAATCTGAATTATCCCAAGATATATCACCTAATCAGTACTCATAATTAGAAACCTAAGGAAATGGAGTTTATGTTTTAAAGAATAAAAATACTCATGATAACTTCGAGATGATTTCCAACAGAATCCAAGCAGCAGAAACACAAAATAAATCATCTATGGCGAAAACGATATAGTACCAAACAGTACATCTAAGATTTTCTTTTTTTTTCTTTTTGGCACTGTGGATTGAACTCAGGACCTTACGCTTGTGAGGCAGGCAGTGGAACCACTGAGCTATATCCGCAGCCCCCAAACAGTATATTTATATGAAGGCCAAAGCAGAAGAATTTCAGTACTAACAAAGGAAATAAATAACAAAGAGAAGAAGTAGTTTTCCTCAATAAACTTTGGTTTTTATTCACTCATTTTTAAATTTGTAATATATTCCTCTATAACAAAAGCTGAAAAAAAAAAAAAAGACAACTACTTACCTTCCATTCAAAGACTGGGATTTAAAATAGACAGGACTGTCACCCCTCATTTATTATCCTTCTGCAAGTAATTAGGAAGGTCTGATTGCCTACATCTTAGTTACTTTTCCCTCGCTGCTGAGACAAAATAACTGACACCCGAAGTTAAAGGGGAAAGGTTTATTTAGCTCACAGTTCGTAGAGACTTCAGTCTACAATCGGCTGGCTCCAAGGCAGGGCGGTGTGGCACAGAGGCACTGCAGAGGAGAACAGTTCATGGCGCCCACAAGGTAGCAAAAACCACAAGGGATCTCAACCATGTTTCCCTGCCCCTTTTATCCTATCCAGACTACTTAGGGCGAGTGACACTCACACCCTTAACCCTAGAGCCCTGGAGCCTAGCACTGCACCATGAATCAGTCCCAGCCTCACACACTGTAGCCCCAGACACCTCTGAAAAGCCCCACCTGTGACCACCACATCAGGCTTTGGGGGATGTCTAGACACAGCCATGACACCTTAGCGAGTGATTTCAATGGGACATCAGACACAGGAAACCCACTGTTGTGGTGACGGTGCTGGGTTTTGTAACTAACTCTGAAATTTTCCCCTTAAGAAGCAATCCACACCCAAACCCCTGAATGCCTAAAGGAAAGTTCTCAGCCAGCGGTCACTGTCTTTTTGGTGAAACCACAGCAGGACACTTCTCCTGGGTGCTGTCCTGGGTACGCCACCGAGTAAGAGGCCGGTGTTGCACAAAGTCCTCTCTGCTCACTCCTGAGGCAACCTTTTCATGATGTGCACAGCTCAACTAGACCAGCCAAGCAGCAGTGTGGTGCAGTCCACATGTATAGAACAGATATATTACATCTAGGCGAAACGTATCAGGGAGAACAAACGATCTATTTAAAGGATTTCCCACAATACTACACTCCAGGATAAGCAATGGAAAGAAGCTGATGCTGTAAACATGGGTGTGCATGTATCACTGTAAGTGACGCCTTTAACTCTTCCAGGCCAGTAGACACAGAGAGACAGTTGATAGCTGACAGGGCTCCCACCAGGTGGCACCGCACCCTTTCCGGGCATCAGAAGTCCAGGTTTTTCCTCCAGATCCTTTGTCCAGAGCTGCCCTGTGCCCCGCTCACTGCACCCCCAGCTCCTGCTGAGGTTGTGGCCAATGTCTCCAGAGGCCCATGTCAAAGCGGGGTCCCCAGAGTGGCAGCCTCAAGAGGCGGGGCCAGTGGAGGTCCTGAAGCCACATGAAGTCATGTGGTGCCCTGGAAGGGTCAGCAGGCCCCAGGCCCCATCCTTCTCTCCTCTTTGCTTCTAGTTCCCGGCTCAGGGAGGGTCACCCACTGTGGCTGGAGCCTCCGCAGTCTCCCAGAGCCACAAAAAACCTCTCTGCTTCGTAGGTTATTTTTCCTGGGTACTGGAGATGCTGCTGGGGAGCTGAAGCTGAAGCCAACAGAACTTCAGCAGACACTGAGCTTCGGATTTCAGACAATTACCCTGGGTCTTGAAATAGTATTTTACTCCTGATTTTTTCCAACCATCTAATTTAGCTCCCAAACAGGCAAACCGGTCACGGTGGGCACACACTGACCCTGCTGTTCGTTGGCCCCCACTGGAGTGGAAGACGGCATTCCAGATAGTGAAACGTTTGTAAGTACAAATAAACAAGAGGCACTGTGCCTGGGCAGCCGAGGAGTTTCCTCGGAGGCTTCCCGCAGATTCGGCTGGGTCTGCAAGTCCTCCAGGGGGCCACAGCCGCCCTGAACGGGGTCACACAGGTCTGTGCGGGAGGAGACCCCGCCCGCCCACCCTCGCCTGCTCCAGTCTCACCTCTTCCTGAAGCAAACTGGGTCAAGGGTCAGAACTCAATCTGCAAAGATATCCTTAATTATTAGTTCATTAGTTATTACTATTTCTTAGTCATGTTTTAGGGTGGCTTTAGTCTAGGTGAACGAATGAAGGTGTTCAGGTGGAACGTGTTAAAATACATCCAGTCCTGCTGAAGCGGCTGCGCAATGACCGCCCTCAGCACCCTGCTCTGCTCAGTCCTCTGAGGACAGGTGTGGCGAGGAGAGGCCAAGGCTGAGGGACACTGGGGTTTCCAGTCGCTCAGGGCTTCTTCCCAGTGGGCTGAGTCCCCTGCATAGGCTCAGGGCCAGGCGTGAGGGAAGCCAGGGCTCGGACGTGGGCGGCACTGTCCCACTGCTGCCCCGGCCTGGGGTCTCCTCGGGCGCAGGGGGCACGGGTTCAAGGCTGTGGGAACAGCAGAGTCCTGAGAAAAGCTTCGATGTAACACACAGCCGGGCCCAGGGCTTGCTGCCAGCGTGGGAAACAAACCATACAACACAGGGACAAGAGCAGACAGTCATTATTTTTTGTCATTTTTAACTTTTTTTTCCCCAGAAAACCATGCTATAACTTTCACCACTCTGACCCTAAACAAAGGTGGCTGCTGAGTCTCCCGGAGGCGCGGAAGGGCAGGGCCTCCTGCTCCGGGAAGCCTGCTCTCCTCCCTCTGTCCACGTGGGGCACACTGGCGGGCTGCCAGCACTGACACCTGGCGTCGCAGTGGCCGGCACCCTGCTCCCCAGACTCCAGAGAAGACAGAACTTGGGCACTGACCAGATCCAAATGGAGACCGGGCCGCTCCACCTGCGGTCCTGGTTCTGAAAACTCCCACAGGGCCCAGAGCCACCACCTCGGGCCAGTCAGTCGTCGCTCAGTGATGAGGCCTGTGCCACCTGGGTCAGTGTCACCTGCTTTCAGCCCAGCTGCCTTAGGGACTCGGTTGGAAGGAAGGGGGGACGTGGGGTGAGCTGGCCGGGGCCTCCGCTCTGCCCTCCAGTCTCATCACATGCCCATGAGAGGGCCAGAGGACACGCCGGGACAGGGGGTGGCCCGAGAGCTGACTGCAGTGTGTGGGCAACGGCGATTCACATCAAGCCAGCAGAAGTCCTCGCACTTTGTGTCACTTTGTGAAGCCAGCTGCCACCTTCTGTGTCAGGGGGCCCAGATGGTCACAATGCTGCCAAGTCCTGCCCGTCCTCGCAGCCCAGGACACAGCCCCTTAGGACCTGTTCACTGGGGCCTTGAGGCCCCCCCAGGCCCACACGCCACCCCGTGGGATTCTCCGTGAAGGCGTCTGTCCTTTGCGGTCCCCTGTAAGGCTGTGGTCTCGGGACTCTAGTGACTGGTGCTTCCATCAGAGCTGCAGCAGGGGTGATGCCCAGGACACCTCAGCAGTGGGCGCTTCAGGGTGGGGCTGTTAGTGGTGCTTCACTTCCTGTGCAGCCACTGTCCCGAGGGGCAGCTTAGCTGGCTGGAGCAGGGACGCCACCTGGCTGCTGTGACTGGCCGCCCGTGACGCCATGCTGGTGCCCCTGGCCGGCTGGCATCGAGCCCGGTGCTGCCTGTCCCACAGCCACAGTGACTCATCTGGGAAGGGAGGGCCTGGCCCAGGGAGGCCCAAACCTCTGCTCTCTCCCCAGTTTAGGAAATGGATCTCTTCGATTCATTTGTCCCCAAAGCTACAGTGACACTGTCCATCTCTCTGTGAAGGTGGTGAGGAGAGGACTCTGTTTCCCTGTAGACGTCCAGCACCGCTCTCCTCTGGCACAGATGCAGGTCCACCCGGAGGCTGATGGGGACCCGTCTCCTGGGCACTCCTCAAAGCTTGCAGCTCTCCCAGGACCACCTTCCGCTGTTCGTCCCTCCCTTCCAGAGGCAAGCGTCATAGTGTCACAGATCCTGCTCCAGGCCTGGCATCCCTGTGCTCCCAAAGCACAGAAAAGTGCAGAGCAGAAAGCACACGAGGCTGGTTGGTGGAATGAATGAGAAACTGAGTGCATGCGTCAGGCACCCCCGGGAGAGAGACGTTGGTTAGCAGGGCCACGGGGATTAGACCTTGCTGAGCACAAGGTCCAGCCTCTGACTTCAGTGGGACAGAAGACTCAGGGCAGAGGGCTCCAGAACACGCAAGGAAGGGAACAGCAGTGCCTGCCTTCTCCCTTCTCCCGTCCTCCCTCCTCCCTCTTCCATCCTTGGTACACCAATGTCGACGTGCAGCCCTCTCCTTATTTATTATTTGACTCTCACACATATTTGAAGAATGAAAATCCTCCCCTATTAAAGTAGCTTTCTTTTCATTACATTTCTCATTTTTACCCTGGGACCTTTATTATTTAGATGAAGATATGCACAGCGACTTAAAATGTGACCTTGAAAGAGAAGGGTACACTCCCAAGTCTGTTCAGAAAGACTCATTTGTTAAAGGAAATTATACCCTCTCTCCCTAGGGCAACATGTGCTTTACACTAACACCCTCCCTCTAACCTGGGGCCCAGCACGGACTGGACAAAGTGACATGCACAGGCCTTCCGGCTATATCTCATCTCAGTGGGTCTGACACCTGGAAAGCTCCCGAGGGCTGGGACTGTTGGCCTCAGTGCCCCTGTGCCCCCGAGGCGACTCCCACCCTGGGGTGTGGCTCGGTGGGAAGCCCCTGTCCTCTTACAGGCTAGGGTTCCAGTCCCAGCACCACAAAAACAAAGCAAAACAAAATTCTCAGTAAAGCCCAGCCATAGGCGACACAAAGAAAAGTCACTCTGGGATTCAGCAGTCAGACTCCCAGCAGTTCTGAGGTGAGGAGAGCATTTCCAAAGGCTCAAAGGAGCTGACCCGAAGCATCCCTAACCTGCAGGAACACACCTGAAGCAGAGGAGAACCCGAGATTTATGGGGACCTCGGCATAGGCTAAGGAAGCAGGAGCCCTGGGCCTGCAGGTCAGAGTTGAAGGGAGGGAAAGATGCCAACCAGAAATCCCCTCTAGTGAAGCTGTTCTTCAAACAGGAAACAAACTAAATCTATTTGCACAAAGAAGCACGACTGAGCACACTGCAGTCGGCACTCATCCGCACTGTAGGGAAGGCTGAGTCTCCCTCCAGGAATGAAGTCCCACCCCAGGCCACGCCACCTCCAGGTGGAAGGCGAGGTACAGAAGTGACAGCGGGCCGGGCTGTGTGAGCCCAAGTGTGGAATGCCCACCACAGGCCCCCACACCCCCATGGATGCAGCCCCCGCGGACACCCTGTCTGACAAAGAGCAAGGCAGGCTGGGATTGCGGGTCAGGAACACCTGGGACCAGAATGTTTCAGAGGGTGGAGTTTTCAGATTTGGGAATAGACTTTACATTGAGCATCCCTAAACCAATATCTAAAATCTGAACTGCTCCAAAGTCTGCCACTGCAGAGCACAAGCCACCTCCTAAGTAGGTCACCTTGGGACTCTTTCTCCGTGGCTGACCCCTACCCTGGGTAGGCAGCAGACTTCTTAGCATAGAGATGCCCCTCAGAGGGAATCATTTTGCCAGGTCAGCTAGACAGGGATCAAACTCTCCCAGCTACAGCCATGACCTAGCGCCAAACACTGAAACACCTGTATACATCACACCCCCAGGATGTGCCGAGACACACGCTGGACCTGGTCCTCATCACCACACATGGAGCTCTACAGTGGCCTAGCTTCCTGACCACCTGTGCACCCCATGGCCCGGGGACAATGCCTGCCGCTCACCCGCCAGCTCTGCAGTCCACCTGCTTCCGCTACACATTTTGGCGTCTGGCCTTGGGAAGGGGTGGCGCTGGACCTCTAGCCCTGATCACCAAGAGTCCAAACTGCACTTTGGTCCAGAGTTCCGTCCTCGCATACCCTCAGCACACCCTCATCCATTCTCACACTCACTGACTGCATCCTGTGGAGAATTTTGCTGGGCGCCATGGCAATGAAGGTAAATAGCACACAGTCACGTTTCAGAGAGCGTGGGGGCCCACTAGGTGATTCGAGGTACGTGGGTGTTCTCAAGTCTCCCAGGAAGTGTGTATGCTGCTCTGCAGTAGTAATCACAGATTATAAATATTTGTGTCCTCTGCCATGGATAACAATCTTCCAGCTGATGAATCCCACTAGGAAATGGACCTAGCAGCCTCTGCATGCAATCGTGTCTGCCGACTTCTTATATATCCCCTTGCCTGTGTTAAGGATGGAATTCTGCTGTTTAACTACTCTGTGCTTTTGTCCATGTCCTCCAGGGTCTCAGTGACTCACCCTCCTCCTACACATGAGCAGGGTGGCTGCAGGGTGCTCCTGAGGGCCAGAGGAACCCATGGGCCCTGGAGAGCAGACACCTGCCTGTTGGGTCTCTGCAGAGTTCCAGGTTTCAACAGCCTTGCTGTGCCTTAAAGCTGCTCAGACCCTGTTAAAAACAGGATGTCCTTTCTCTGGGCCCAGAAGATCTAACATCATTGCCCAGGGTCATCAGACCATGGTCCTAATGTTCCCTGGGAAATCCCACAGCCAGCCAAGGCGAGACTCGAAGACCTGGCTGGGGTCTGGGTCGGTGGGAAAGGTGGCTGCAGAAGCAGACAGGCAGCAGCAATGATGCTTTCCTCCAACTGAGGAGTTAAACAGATTGTAGGGCTTTCTTTTTTTAAGATCACGAAGCTTCTTTAGTATTTACACAGAGTTATATGTGTGGAACACTGTACAAATAAATGTTAACAGGCCGAACTGTGTCCATGCCATAATTCCTGTGTTGAAGTCCTAACACTCAGGACCTCAGGTGTGATGGTCTGGAGGTGCTAAGGTGCCCCAAGGTCCTAATCCAGCATCACTGGTGTCCTTACAAGATAAGGTTAGGACTCGGGACACGCCCAGAGGGAAGAGCAGGAGAGGACACAGGGAGAAGGTGGCTGTGCATGAGCCAAAGTGAGAGGTGTCCTGGCCCCGACTCCCAGCTGCCACAGCGAGGAGACGTGAACACCTCTTGTTCAAGTCGCTCAGCCCCTGGCTTCTTGTTGTTGCAGACCAAGCAAACAGAAACACAGGCAGGGCGTGAGGAGCCAGCACTTCCTAGGTAAAGGCCCTCATCAGAGACACAGCGCAGAGCACTGGGATTGCCTGTGTTCAGCACTGTCTGCACGTGGCAGCCAGCACCTGTCTGTGAGTACCAAATCAGAGGGAAATAAAGTCCCTCTTGGGACAACCACTCTCTGTGGAGTTTTCTCAAGTTCTAAAACCAACTCATTCAAAATGTCTCTCCCCTTTGTAGCATATTTAAACTTAGTTACATTTAACTATTTCCTTCCCATAGCTCATGAAATCCCTATTATGGTATCTTTCTGGACAATGTTCATATATTAAATATGCTAAATAATTTTGCTTTAATATTCTTACATATAATAGGATCCAAATTCTACATTAAATCAAACACAACACTTTACAATCACCATTCATGCATCTTTTCTATCACACCCATTTTCTAGCATTCAAACACTATTACTTCCTAAGATCCACACCCTGGAGAACCCATTTTAAAGCCTGAAGAGAAAGGAGCCACAAAAAACGGTACAAGCTGCCCTTGGACTTGTAGTTCCCAAGAAAATTATTATTTTCCACAATCCTTGCTATATCCCAGTTGGTCTCCGCTTTTCATCGTTGGGACATAATACGCAACACCCACAACTTAAAGGAGGAGAAGTCTGTTTGGCTCATGGTTTCAGGGGATGCAGTCCATGTACGGCTGCTCTAAGACAGAACATCATGGTGGAAGGAGCAGGAGTGCAAAGCTGCTTAGTTCATGTCAGCCAGGAAGCAGAGCAGGGAAACAGCATCAGAGAGGGAGGGGCCAGGGGCCAGATACAGACCCCAAGGTCACACCCCCACGCCCACCAGACACACCCAGAAGGGTGCTGTACTAATCCCTTAGGCAACCAAGCCAATCAAGCTGACAATTAAGCTTAACCAACATAAAAGTCTACCAAAAAACAATAAAATATGAACATCTGTATAATTGAAAATGGGCACATTAACAATAGTGTTTGTCTTATCCCTTTGGAAAAGGGGAAAAATTTTAGGGAAAGGCTAGCAAGTTGTGCCTTATTCTTGAAGGTAAAGGCACTTTCAAGAGTATATAAACCCGCATGATTATCCAGGATTTCCTTTAAGACATGAAGTTGCTCATGTATTTTAAATTTCCAGATTAATTCTTGAACTTCTTCAGATACGCAGTTCCCAGAACCTGACTGTGTGACCTTCCATGGCTTCTGACGTGAGATGTGATTGGATTGGGTTTGTGTGCTGGGGAGACAAGCCTGGCTCGTCCAGGTGCAGTCATGGAGTCCTGGAGGGAAGGAGAACGGAGAGACGCAGCATCATGTGAGAAAGCCCAGGCTGGTCCCCACAGCCTTGAGGACGAAAGGTCACCAGCCCTGACAGCACAGCGTGCCGGCAGCCTCTGGAAGCTCCCTCGGTGACAGGATTCACCTGACCTCCAGGAAGGACCCATTCCTGGCGCTTCTGACCACGGTATGGCACAAATGTACTCTCACACTGTCTGAACCG
Organism: Heterocephalus glaber; assembly: GCF_000247695.1. Next base: position 19,069,450 of record NW_004624770.1, read on the forward strand.
CAGAGTTTGTGATAGTTTCTCATCACAAGTGCCGCTATTGTTACAAAACAAACACAATAAGCATTCATGAGTACTTGATGTTGACTTTATCATTTTATTAAATTTAGTCAAGGTCATCTAGGGTTGTGGGAGGTTGCTGGTAGACCAGATGGCCCAGGCCGCCGCCTTCTGACTCACAGGAGCCATCGCAGCTGCCTGGGTGGTCTGACACGTGGCCTGATCAGAAACTGAACGGCCCATTCAGCAGTGACAGGGAAACTCAGACTCTAAGAGAACCCGGCGCACAGGCTCCTAACAAGCCAGGAGCTGCCGAGGCTGTTTCGATTCTCAGAGGTGCTGTTGCTCCATAACAAAGGCTCTTGGAAACACAAGTCCCACAGTCCTCAGTCTTTCCAGACATGACAGAGGATGGCTGACACAACTTGGAGGATACTGCAAGTGGGGTTACAAAGCCCAGGGGAAGGAGAGGTGCAGGGCTGGTGTGCTGGGTCGCAGGACCAACTCCACTGGTGGTTCAACTGTGAACCACCGCTGCTTGGGCACCACCCCCTGCTAGATGGGTGCTGGGCTAAGTCCACAGGACACAGACCCAGGCCCCTTCCCACAACGCTGGGCCTGCAGACCACCAGGGGGCTCCACCTGCTGCTTTCATCCTCCAGGCCACCCCAAGCCTCCGACTCCTCCGAGTAATCAGAGAATATTCTCTGGCAGTCAAAGATGGAGAGTTAATGCCGCCTGACACAGTCATGTCCGAAGAGCCCTTTGTATCCAAATGTTCTGGGGAGTCAGCAATGAGCAGATGGTTTGGTGTGAAAATTTTACAGCATATGACTAACTTATGTTTTAAAAAGAATGGCTTGAAGCTGGGGTTAGTGGCACACGCCCATGATCCCAGCACTCTGGGAGGCTGAGGCAGGAGGACCTCAAGTTCCAAAAATTCAGGAGAGATCCCTGATTGCTCTGTGTCCTTCAGAGCCCAATTCTTCAGTGACCCCGCTGATTCTCCTCCCTCCCCGTCTCCTGGAGATTCCTGGACTGTCCCAAAGGAAGGCAGCAGTTTTCCAGGGTTCTCTCTGAACTACTTTTCCTCCTCTGTCCACTCAGGCACCAGAGATCTTTTAAAGACTACTTTTGTCACACAGTCCCTTCCTAAAATATTCTGGGGCTTCTCCTAGCGCTGAAAATCAAATTAAAATTCCTTACCAAGCCCTAACCTCCCCCCGACCCCCCGCATCCCCACAGGACCTCTCCAACCTGCCTGCCAACCTGTGGGCTCCCTTCCCAATCTGCTTCTGGCTCTCACCTCATCCCTAGACCCTCGAGGTAGGTGAGTCTTTTCTGCTGCCCAGGAACCATGTCCTTCCTGGGCAGTAAACCCTTCCCCCAGTTCTCAGCACAACTGGCTGCTTTTTCCTTCTTCTGTTTCAACTTCCTCAGAGCAGCCTCTGAGACCATGCCCTCAAAGCTTCCTTCCAGTTTCTCCCATGGCTTCCTCTTTGCAGGTTTTGCATGCCCAGCCCTGCCAAGTGTCCTGTGGGGCTCACTGAGTTTACTCCTGTGCCCAGACACTCACATGGCTGTGCAATGCTGGCTTTTGTACACCTCTGATACTGCAACTGTTATACAGCAAAAATAACTCATACACTCTATTTCATCATCCTGTCTATTTTCTTTGCAGCACTTATTACAATCTGTAATGGAATTATTTACTTGATTATTACCTTGTTTATTAGAGCTCACCAGGGAGCAACCCAAGAAGACAAGAGGTACTGCAGCTTGGGACCTCCAGCCCTGGCCCTGAGCCTTCTACGTGCAGGAGAAATACTTGTAAGATGAATGCACGGGCTCCCTTAGGGGCTGATTTTACCCATTCTTCAGCTGTTGAAATAAGTATCCTCTTCCTTAAATGCTTTCTATGAAACAATTAGAAACCTCAACTTCAATTCTGTAATTTTGAAAGTTTGGGATTTTGAGACAGTGGTTGGAAGAAAACAAAGCATAATTATCTCCTTGGTAAGAAAAGGCAAAGGCAGAAGGGATCCCTTTTTGAAAGCTGAGGCTGTGGCTTTTAATTATGTTTTATGCAGCTCCTTGGTTTGCAGCTCTTGACCTCAGCCCATGCTGCCTGATGGGCTCGATGCCCCGGAGCCCCAGTCGCAACTCCAGGTTCCACAGCTTCTGCTGGCTCCACAGTCTGGACCCAACGACTTCCTGCAATACCGTTCTGCTTGGCTTAGGTGAAATTGGCACTTGGGGTCCAGTTATTTCCTGTCATTAGCTCAACTCAAAATGCAAAATGAGACGTTTCTGACTTGCACATGTGCAGGCTAGTCGCTTTCCTGTCTGTACCTGGCACTGATGAATTACTGTATTTTTCTAGAAAAATAAACTCCCACAGCTCTTGGGGTTGTGGGCAAGATCGTGGCAGGCAACGGCCATCCAAACAACCCAGTAATTGCAGAGTAGGGCTGGAAGACACTCAAATTACATGTCTCGAGCTGCTTGCTAACCGCTAACCAGGAGGTAGCTGGCGGCCACAGGCAAAGCGGCACTCTGTATTTCACAGAATGAGCTTTTTTGGTTTTTACACAACTAACTGGTCTCGCTCCTGAAGTCCGGTCTTGAAAGCAAGGTCTCACAACACAGGCAGCTCTGGGAACACTTGCAGCACGTCTTTGGGCAGGGCGCTCTCCCTCCTTTGCCCTAAGCTCTGTTGCATTATCTTCCGCGAGACTCATGTCCCAAACTGACCCCCAAGTGCAATCAAAGAACCTAAGGAGGTAAAGATGGCTGCGGGTCAGAGAAACTTTTTGGTGCCTAAACTGCAGGTCCTCGACTGACAGGAAATCCCCACATGTGCAGCCCCACTGTAGACATGGGTACCGGGAGCTCGAGACCAATCATTGCCCCAGGGCCTCATAGGTCAGACTCAGTTTACCTTCCCAGGCTCAAGAAGGAAGCTCTGACCACCTCCACCAGCCCCAAGCCCTGCCGTCCCTGAGCTGCACCTTCTCACCAGCCCAGCCTCCTCAGGAGGCTCCCAGCTAGCCATCAGGGACAACATGTCTGTGCCATGTTCCTGCCACCGCCTGTCCCCCGGTCCCCTTCATTCTAGAGAAACTCAGGCTCTGCCCTTCAGCAAAAGACCCATGTGTGTCTCTGGCCGACTTCTTCTCCTCTTGCTCCAGGCAATGGGCTGAAAGAGCTGTGCTGAGTATGTCAGGAGTGTGGGCTGGTGCTCTGGCCTCGGGGCCTCGGGGCCTCGATGGCGTCCTCGATGGCGTCCAGTCTCTACCATGTGAGTAAGCAGAGGACATCGTCTCCAGGAACAAAACCACCAGGGCAGTTGGCACATGGCTGCGACGAGGCGTCAGGAGTTAGCCATGAGCTTTGGGTTCCACATCAGGAGTTCGCCTCATGCACCACACACAGGGACACCCCATGTGCACAGGGATACCTGCGCACCCCACCCCATGTGGGGACTCCCCACACCCGACTTCCGTGCTCCAACTCAAGTTCTGGGGTTCCCTCAAGTTCCTGTTTCCACTGCACATCTCATGAGGCCCAGCGTGACAACTGGTGCAGGACCTGGGTAGTTTCTTTGCCATCAGAACAGGTGAAACCCTCCCTTTTGAGACAACCTTGTGAGCAGTGGCCTTCCTGTGCAGCAGAACGCCAGAACTGGCCCCTCAGGGTCGCTCTGCACCACGGACAACTTGGACAACTTCCTCGTGCTGGCTTCCTTTCACTATGACCCAACACAGGGGAAATTAACTAACAAAGGAAATGGTTGTTTTGGCTTGAGTTTGGAGTTTCCAGTCCAAGGCTGGGCAGACGGGCCGGCTGACAATGTTGGGGGCTGAGAGGAGACCAAAGTCCAGGCCCATCCACCCTCTGGAGGGCACAGCCCGGTGACCAGAGGGCCCCCAAGGGCTCCAGCTCCCAGAGGTCCACAGTGCCACATGGGGACCGGGGTCTCAGCACACGGAGCCCCAGGGAGACAGAGCCCCGCATCTCTGCTGAGGGACCTGTGGCCTTGCTGTGGCTCCCATGTTGTCCCTTGGGCTCCTCTTTCCTGGCTGCTCCTCCGAGCTCGTCCTTTGGCACCTGCCTTCCACAGCATCTGTCACCAAGGAAGCTCTCAGGGCCCGAGGCACAGCACGGGGGGCTGCTCCTCTGCCTGTGCCCACATCTGACTGCAAGGCCACATGTCCCCGAATTCCCCCTGCCCTTTCTGTGCCCCCTGGTTTACTTCTGCCTTCAGGATATGCTAACACAGCACTCTCCCTAATGAGCTGTGAGGAGTTCGGAACAGAGCCAGGCACAGGGGCTGCTGCTCCTCAGCTCGAAGACAGGAAGAGGGAAGCGAGACAGCCGGTCACTGTGTGCAGGTCTGAACCCCACAAAGGGATAAAAGAAGACAAGCGCTGAGTGACCAGGACTCCTCTCCCCAAGCTGGTGAGCTGATGCGCACCCTCCAGAGTTCCGTTCAGGGCCTGGTCCCCAGGTGAGGCTCCGCCCAAGACGCAGGCATTGTCACCCAGCAGTCCACTGGGGCACTGTGGGCACGAGGGAAAGCCCGGCTGCAATGGCCACAGTGAGCGACCTGCACAGCTGCAGGACGGGTGGGCTGGGACGGAGCCGAGGGCAGGGAGGATGCCAGCTTGGTCCAGGTACAACCAGCTCTGCTGGACCTGAGTCCACTTAGAGCCAAGCCCAGGACCAGGACGGCCGGCAGAGCAAAGGGCACACGCCGGGCAATGCAGAACAAGGGCCAGAGGCTGGACAGTACAAAGGAATAGTACAAACTGACAAGGAAATGGGAAACATAATTGTTTAAAATTTAATTTTTGAGATAATACAAGCTTTGCATGAGAGCTATACCTAACGGTCATCTGGAAAAATCTTCAACACCGCGTTTTATTGATATGACTTGTTTTCTTTTCCTTTAAGTGGAGAAAATCTAATTTTAAAAATGGTCTTAGGTAATGGGTTGATGGACAGAGGGAAGTACAGGGGGTTTAAGTTCCATCTGGGGTCTTCTTTCACAATTATACTGTACAAATAAATGTAGAAATCATTAACATCAATGAAAATAGCCCCTGGCTGTCACTCCAGCAGGCACAGCGCTACCCGCAGATCACCAAGAGCCCCAGCCAGGACTGAGACTGCACCTTATGGCTGGGAAAGTGTTTTTCCATTGGAGAGTTTTGTACTTTATTTTTTTAAAGAACAGAATAGACTAAAAAAGAATAATTAAACATACTAAAAAGAGCTCTACCGCAGTATTCTTTTGGACAAATTCTTCAAAAGCTGCATCTGAGAGTTATCCCAGGTTGGAGAATGAGCTGTTCATACCCTGGTGCTGGGCGACCCGGGGACAGTGTGGGGCAGGCTCACCGAAGCGGCTCTGAACCCCTATGCAGGGCACATGTCCCTGACCCGAAACACCTGGCACCAGAGCATCTGCAGCGGATGGGATGTCTGCGTGAATATAATGAAACTGCATTTGTGTGGTGCACACAGGTAACACGGCTTTGGCTGGAGCGCAGTTTAAGCATGAAATGCCTTCATGTGTCCTACACACCTGATACACACTCACAGCGGGTACAGTATTTTCATAATTCTGGGGACAAAACAAAGCATCAGGGCTGGAATCTTCCACTTATGGTGTCAGGTCAGCGTGCAAAACGCTCCCAGCTTTGGAGCATTTCAGACTCCCGTGTTCACACTGGAGGCAGCTCAGCTTGTACCTACAGACATGAGTGTTCATGATTTCACGCGGGAGTGCCACTTGCTCCAAGCTCTGGAAACTGCAACTGATACTCCGTTCCCACCCGCAAACGACAGTGCAGACAGAGGCATCTCTGTGCGGAGCTCTCGTATGGTACATTTCATATAGCACCCTGCTTCCTCTGACGTGGGCCCCATGTGCGGGGTCACAAATGCAGCCTGGTCGCTCGCTTCCTGTGAGCTCACATGACCCAGTGGAGCTGGGGATGCTCGCTCCTGCAGTCCACGGGAAGCACACTTCCTTCCCACAGAGAGGCACCAGCAGTCTGACCGGCTCCATGCAACACGCAGCTGCCATGCTGCAGTCCTGCTCCTTCTTGGGCTCGGACCCCACCAGAACCCTGCCGCTCCAGTCCCTGGAGGATGCAGCAGGTGTCAGCAGGCGGAACTGAAGATGTTGGGCTGGGTTCCTTCCCTCTAAACATCATCAAGTGCAAGCTCTGCTGTCAGTTACTTATGCAGGAATTGGGGGACCTTCACGTGAGCTGTAAAGTTTCCATGAACTCGTAACAGCATCAGACTAGCTGGATACTGCATTAACTTCTCACAGTCACAGTTAAAATTCGGTCTGGGCCTTCTCCATACTGCATTTAAGAGTGAGTCTGAACTTGGCTCAAGGGACAGCCCCATTTGGCAGATTTCCCGCCAAGCCAATCACCTCCCATCCAGAAGGAGCTGGGGGCCCAGACGACCCTGGCCCTGGTCCCGCTGCAGGCCAGTGCACTGCCGCCCGCCAGGGCCTGGACACCAAGCCCAGTACCTCCCTCCGTCCCTGCGGCCCCTCCCTGCCACATTCCATACAAATCCATCTGCACATCCTGCCAGGTTTTCCTCCAGAACAGACTGAAAGCAGGCCCTCCTCCAGGTCCCCAGGCCCTGCCGTGGACAGAGGCTCCTCAGAGGACTTCTCCACACTTGGCCTCCCGACGGCGCCCCACCACACCTCGGGCAAGCACCTTGCACTTGCAAGCTCAGGTGGGGCTGCAATAGCATAGGAGCGAGAGAAGCCGGGGCCAGGAGTCACACACTGTGCCCTCTCTCCTCTGCAGAAGCTGAGAAGGTTGACCTCAACGCGGAAGGGAGCAGAGCAGCGGTCAGGGTCAGATCCCAGACAGGAGGACGGCGGGGGTGACTGCAGGGGCAGCCTCTCCTCATCAGGAGGCACAAGGAGGCTGGAGCATGAGGTCTCCCCATACAGAGGTGTGACGAGGATGCCGATCACCCCGGGTTACGACACATATGTATTTATCAAAGTCTCACGTTGTACCCCACAAACAAGTACCATGATTAGATGTCGACTAAAAATTTTAGAAGGAAGTAAAACATGAAAGTGTTTACAAACAAGAGTCGAGGCCAAAGCCTTTGCCTGGTCCCCCAGGCCCCCAGGCCGCCCGCCCAGCTCCACGGCCGCCTCTCTCTTGAGTGGCCCAGGCTGTCCGTCCTCTGTGGTCTCTGCCCGGAGACCCCCACGCTGCCGCTCCACTGTGAGCCCTCCTCTCCCTCCCAGAGGCCCTGCGGGCCACTCCTCCACCTTCGTCCGCACCCCGCCCTCCGGGAGCCAGGGCTGCTGTCCCGAGCTGTCTCCCGGGACCAAGAGCTCCCAGGTCAGCCTGCACAGCCCTGCTGAGCTTGAAATCCTCGGCATCTGTTCTGAAAGATGGGGCAATTCTTACTCCCATCAAGCCACACAAGAAGGCTGGTTCTGCACAGGGCCCTTCATTCCTGGCGTCCTCGGGCCTTTGTGAAAAGCGCTAATCATCAACCGCCACCCACATCTGGGCCAAGGTGCCAGGCCCTGGTGCACGGTATAAAGACGAGGAAGCAAGACGTGAAGCATTTGAGCAGAGTCTCACACTCACGGCCAGATTTAGAGGAAAGGACAGCGGCCCACTTCTCAGCCACAAGATGTTCTGTCATTTGAAAAATGTCAGAATGAAGGGGAAAGTGTCCAGGAGTCAACAGCAATCAGTGCTGGATTTTAGGATCAAGCCACAAACCCTCCTTTGGCTCCAGACCTGGTGTCTACACCGCCTGACTGTCACTAGCTTTCCAGCCAGGCCCTGCAGTGCAGCTGTGAGAAGGCCCAGGCCCAGGCCGGCTGGTGACGGTGACTGGGACTTAAGAAGCTCAGTGCTTCTTTATCCGCCAGCTCCTTGCATCTGCTTGTGTCCTGGTGTCCGAAAGCCACGCCCAGTGCCAGTGCCAGCCTGGCTGGTGTGTGTGGGCAGAAGCTGCCCACTTTCAGATTCCTCGCCCATTCAAGGCTACCCTGAACAGGCAGTCCTAGGGAAGACACACTCAGAAAAATCGTCTCACTTAAAATAAAGACTTTTTTTAAAAAATTAACTTGGTTAGCTCCAGTCATGCTGTAAAAATGTACTTATACCTTTAGCAAGATTAGAGGCTATAAATATGAGATTACAAATCTCATACATCAACACTTCTAAAATTAGACTCCACTTTTAACTAATATTTTAATTGAGAAAAAATGGTGAGGACCGCTTGTATCTTGGCCTAGGCACTTCTTAAAAATAGCTGAATTTCATAATGCTGGAATTGATACAATTTTGCTATCTGAACAACCTTCACAGAGGTGATATTTAAACTGTACTATATTTATACTTTTTAGTTCACGCAGAAGCAATATTAAGGATGTTTAAGCACCACACTGAGCTTACAGTGACCTCGGACGCAGAACACACAGCAGCCGCATCACAGGGCGCAGGTGGGCACGAGGGTGCCTTTGTTGCTGCGGGGAGGCCGGGAGCGGGGCGGCAGTCGGCTGCAGGCTCAGGCGGTACATTTTGGGCTGCACAGGCACTGGCCGGCGGGACACGGGCCCTGCACTTACCCTCCCCAGAACATTGCTCACTCTCTGCCTCTCCGCGTCTCCACGTCTCCGCGTCTGTCTGTGTCTCTCTGTGTCTCTCCACATCTCTCTGCCTGTCTCTGTCTCTGCCTCTGTCTCTGTCCCTGCCTCCGTCTCACATTTACGTCTGATTCCAGTGACAATGGTGCTGACAGTGGCGATGACAGGAGCTAAGGTTTTGGCGGCCTGCTCTACGTCCAAGTTCACACTGATCACGGTCGCCAGGGGTGTCTTTCTCAATGGAGCAACAGCCCTAGGGAACGCAATGCTCCTCTGGGGGGCCCGGCCCACAGGACCAGGACCACACTGGGAAGAAAGGAAGCCGGTGGGCTCTGAACTGGCCCAGAGGCTTCTTTGAGGGGATCAAGGAAGGATGCAGTGCAGGCCATACATTTCCATGTCTGCAGATGGAGGGGTCGGCATCTCCTGTGATGTCCTCTGTTGCAGGGGAGCAGACACTGGGTTCCTGCCCTGCTCTCGTGAGGCAGAGCTCTGCGGAGCAACTCCAGCCAGCATGAGGAAGAGGAGAGGACAGTAAGAGCACAGGGAGCCCAGAGAACTCTGAGAGGGACTGGGATGAGGGCAGGCTTGCGTCCACTCAGAACGGTGGTGGTCTAAGCAGGGGGGCAACTGTCAGCTTCAAGGCCCCTGCCTGTGATGGGTGCACTGGTGTGTGAGCCGGCTGTGCGCACGCACACACTGAGTGCTGTCTGGGGAAAGGCTGTGCTTCCACCCACAGTGCTCCCAAAGCCAGCTCCTCTCAGGCCTGCGGGTGGATGCTGGGGAAGCTCTCCAGTGCCCCCACCCCACCCAGCACTCACCTCGGGCAGTCTGGGAAGCCAGGAGGGAGTCACACTTACAGGCACAAGAGTCAGGACTCCCTGGCGCCCACTACTCTTTCCTAACTGCTGGGACCTTGGCACCACCGGGCAAGGCTGATGGCCAGCACCTGGGAGCCAGGAGGGGCCTGTCCTGCCTTCCTTCCAGCCCTAAGAAGCCATGTGTCCAGGCACGACGCGACACACGGACGGCCCCAGCACTAGTCAGAGGAGGCAGGACTGGCGCGGCCACCAGGATTCGGGCCAGGTGCTGGTTGGCGATGGTGGAGCACCATCTGTCCCACAGACCGTGCTGGGTCCCAGGGCCTCCTGCTGCCACACGCTTGTTTGGAAACCAACGCCAGCAACCTCAGCATAACGCTGACTTCAAGACAGTGGAGTCGGGCCCTGGATTCAACAGCTTGGGGTCACATCCCGTAGCAGACATGTGGCCCCGGAAGCTGTCTCTGACACCCAGGGTCAGGGTAACTTCGTTTCACTGAAAAAGCACGAGTCTCCAACACAAACCCTGCAGAGTCACACATGTATAGCGCATGCCAGCCACACCGGAGGACCAACGGTGCCAACCAGGCCTCCACAAGGAACACAAAATCTGACTTAAAATGCACACAGACCCTGCAGGCGCGGGGCACTCCGTGTCCCCAGGCACAGGGTCCCCGAGTGCTGTGAACGTGCAGTGCAGCAGAGGAACCATTTCCGAGCCCCTGCAGGCTTGGGGCTGGGTTATAACTCAACACTGAGGAGGTTAAACACACAGCACTGCGCTGAGTTAACTGAAGGGAGAGAAAATACATCTATTCTTTATTGGAACATCTGTTTTAATCCAAAGCTTTGCCAGGCTTTACTGGCTGGTGGTCTCTTTCTGCCCAGTGCTGTGTGTGACTCCTCAGGAGCTGGGGCTGGCATCCGAGGACCTAGCTCAACCCAGGTCCCCTCATCCTCTCCCTGAAACTGGAGTCAGGAGCTCTGTGCTACTTCTTGCCGATCCGACGTCTATTTAGCAAAATAAACGTACCGATATTTAGGACTGTTCCCCTGGCCTTCCTGACCTGCTGCTCACGGGTGGAGTGAAAGCAAACACAGGCTTTGTGGCCTTGGAAACACAGAAAACAAAATCCCTCTCAGTCTCGAGTGTCAGGCACTCAGAATGATTTTAAAACCCTGTGCCACACGTCCGCCAAATCACCAGGTCCTGCCCGCCAGGCAGACCTTTCCGCCAGCATCAGAGAGGAGGTGAGAGGTGACCAGCGACCTCCAGTGCCCGCAGCCCCACCGCCAGCTGCCCACTCGCCAGGTCACAGCGGGAGATGAAGACTTCCAGAGCTCAGGCAGGGCCAGCCCACAGCTCTTAGGGACACCAGGGTAGATGGGTAGGAGCCACGCAGAGGGGCCCTATACAGGATCACTGTCAGGAGACAGGAAAACCACATCCAGTAAGCAACCAGTCTACAGAGCAAGCCACTCACCCAGAAAACCGTCCACAGAGGGCTTCTGGGCAGGATGACAAGGGTCAAAGCAACATGCCACAACCCTCCTCTGGAAAGGTACGCTGCACAGTCCCAAATGTACAGGGTGGACCAAAATACACACTGAGCAATTCAAAGTCAAAAGATATATTGACACTCCCCCTCACTCCAAACACACTATCCCATTGTTCTTGCAACTTTCTGAAGCAGTTCTGGAGTCCTCTTTTGTGAGTGTCATTACAAAGTGTGATAAAAAACATGGTGAGCACTGCTGCCCAATCCCATCCCATGAAAAGGCAGGCTTGTAAAAACATGACCCTGAATCCTCATCCACTTTATTCACCAGATCTGGCACTGTGAGACTTCTGGCTCCTCCCCAAAGTCAAAATGACCATAAAAGGGAAACATTTTGAATCCATTCAGGACATCGAGGCAGCCAGGACAGCGCAGCTAAAGACAATGAGGAGAGGACTCCAGAGCTGCTGCAGGAAATGGCAAGGATGATGGGATGAGAGTGTCTGAAGCAGGGAAAGGGAAAATTCTGAGGGAAATTAATGGTAATGCACTGTCTTGTACTGTAAGACATTCTTTTATTTAAATATTCACTGTAGTTTTGACCACACACATTTGAAATAAGCTAAGTACTAAAAGAACAGGATTCCCTGACTCCAAAAGCCCATGAGTCAGTCCCCTAATGGAGAACAAACAATACCTGTATTCCGTGTATCTGTCAGAGGACGCGTCTTAGTCCATTTTCTGTTCCTAACAACACAGTACCTCAAAGTCATAAAGACAAGAGGTCTATCCAAGCTGATGATTCTGGTCCAAGGCGTGGGGTTGCATGTGGTGCCACCTCACAGCCTGGAGGACAGCGGCCAGACTGCCTTTGTGGCAGACTCACTCGAGAGCGGCTGTGGGCCCAGGACTGTGTCTCAGGAATGGGTCCACCCAGGCATATGCATGACTCATGTGCATGAGTCATAACTCATGCAGGACTGGACCTCAGTGTGGGTTTGGAGGGGACACAGAGGCTTCTGTACCACCTCCCCCACATGCTGCAAAGCCCGCCCTTGTCCTGGAGTCTGACCCAATCCAGGCAACCCTGACGCCAGCAGCACCGAGAACCTGGCCCCAAGCAAACACAGTGCTCGGTTCCCCTGGAGCCCCTGGCCGTACCCGATGCTGAGAGACAAGCTGGAAGCAGCCTTGCCCCCGTGGCCACTGTGGAAGCTGTAGGAAGGTGGCTTCCAAGCATCGTCCACGCCTTCTTCCTGGGTATGAGCAGGCGGAAGTGACGCCTCGACGCAGCACCTCGGAATCCGTAGTGCACCTCACGTAGGACTCCACACCCTGTACCCAATCACTTCCCTACGACACTCAGAGTTTCTATGACCCGCCTGGGCAAAGCTGTGGCTTTGGGGCATGAACTCATCCCCGGGGTATCTTTCTTCCTATGTCTTACTCGGCTCCATGTGCCTTTGTAACCCTCTCACATCCTATTTGAACTGAAGTAAGATGTAAAGAAACATTTACATATTTGATATAAAATGTGTTTTATTTTGTATAAAACTCATAACAGAACACTGAAGTCACTGAACTACTGAAGGTTTGTTTCATCCGTGTAATCAGTAGGTCTTACTAAAACTGTCAAATGGGATAAATTGGGAACAGAGTATCAGTAAAATCGGAGTGACACTGAATGAGTGCCACAGTGCCTTGGCAAGGAGCTTCTGTGATAACTGGTGATTACCGCACACAGAGCCAGCTCACTACTGCAACTGCCTCTGTGTCCCGCCACTGAGATGGCCCATCGAGCCCTGCACTTGCACCGCAACACGCATGGACTCCACTCGAGTCCAGAGCATCCTTGGCCTCTAGCTCATTTTTATTTTCATTAGTGCATGTTTGTCACTAGGAAAGTGCAAATTAGAACAACATTGAGCTTCCATCTTACCCCAGAAAGAATCATCATCAAGAAATCAAATAATAACAAATGCTGGAGAGGCTTTGGGGAGAAAGGAACCTTCTACACTGTTGGAGGGAATGTAAACAACTGCAATGGAAATCAGCATGGAGATTACTCAAAAAACTAAACTAGAAATTCCATTCATTCCAGCTATTCCCCTTCCAGGTATCTTCCTGAAAGAGTTACAGACATCCTATTACAGACATGAATGCGCACCAATGTTTGTAACAGCACAACTCATAGTCGCTAAATCTTAGAAGGGACCTATATGTTCATCAGCAGATGAATGGATAAAGAAGATGTGGTGTTTACACACAATGGAGTACTACTCTGCCATAGAGAAGGATAAACTTGACTAATTTGTAGGAAAATGGATGCACTTTGAGACCATAAGGAAAAGCCACAGTCTTCAAACTGCTTCAGTGAGCAATATTATTCCTAAGCTGTGTTTCCCTTCCAAGCCTCCTCAATGACAGAAAACTAAAGGAAACTATTCTCACGCCAAGCATATGCTGGGAATGCTGAGTAAGACCTGTCACCTGCTCCAGATGTTGTTGGTCCTGTGCAGTCCCTTCTGCTCACCCATCCTCTGGCCACTGCCCAGGGAGATGGGGGAGATGTCCCTCCTCACCCTCCCATCGCATCTGAGTGCAGCTAGGGCATGGCACGTGGCAGCCCAGTCCAGGGAGCAGCACATAGTGAGGAAGGAGCACTGAGTCTAAGCATGGGCGTCTCCGTGTCCCTGCCACTCGGAGATGTGCAAACTCAGACAGACTGTGTAACTTCTCTGACTTCAACCTCCTCCCTGGTAAAATGCAAATATAAATAAATAAATACATGCAAATAAGGTTAGCTCCATACAACCTACAAGTCCAGCTCTGATGGACCAATTAGATAACATCTGCAACTTTTACACATTAGAAAGGGTTATCCTTAAACTTTTTCCAATTTCTTCAGTTTTTCCACCTTCTCTAAGAAGAGAAGATGGTGAGCACTGGCCAGGCATGGGTGGGGCGGTGACAGATGTACCCTTAAAAAGCCAACTGAGCAAAGGCAGGTGTTGATGGCATGTGGCATTTACAAAATAAACCCTAACAGCCAAACCCACCCCGCCAAGAAGGTCCCAAGCCGGAGTGAAGTGAATGCTGTGGAGTAGACTGCTCAGGAAAGCTATGCGTAGACCTGCAGCTCTGTTACGAGCAGGACTGGGAGCCTGGAAAAGAGGAGGGGGGCTGCACCTCCACCGCAGGCGACCCCGCACGCTGAGCTGGAACATTCTATGGGCAGGAAGGAAGCAAGCCCATTCCAGGGCCCAGGGTACCCAGACACTGCTTGAGAAGACTTGCCGAGCCAGCCTGCTTTGGAAAAGGTTTTCATTGGGCTGTTTTCTGACTTCAGGTTGCAGGACAGCGTGTCCCTCCTTGCCAACATCCAAGCAAATGGTTTGACTCCTCCTTACACCTTCTCCCCTGAATTTCTCATCCCCTATCAAATCCCACTTCTTAAGCTGGCTCTATTTTAAACACACACACACACACACACACACACACACTTTCCCCCTTCCGGCAACACCCACAGAACTAAAAACCAGCAAACACAAGTTAAACTTTTAACTAGCCACAGAAGACTCCAAGATCTACCTTCCTGCTGCATTTTCAGGAATCAGAAATATGGCTCTGAGAACCTTTCCATCCTCATCACCCAGGAACAGACACAGACTCTGCTTCTGACCGACAGCTGTGCAGGCTGGGGCAGGCATGCGCCGTCGTGTTCCAGGCTCCAACACACACATCCCGCCGCCTAGGTGACGTGCACGGCCCTCCCCACTCGGGAGACCAGAATGGCACACTGAGCAGTTGGCCCTGCACCCACTAAACTCAAAGGAAGTTTGAGAAAGTACCTCAAACCCTCAGCAGAGTTTTCAGTGCATGCTCCTCGGTATCCACAAGTCCACATCCATTTGTTGTTACAGAACAGAAAAGTTCAACTATCTGTGCTTCTGTTACTATCAGAGCAATGTTCCATCTATCCATTTAACATTGTTTTCAAGCATAATCTCAGAATTATATTATGAACCCCTTGAGTTTAGCTGATCCATTTATATTTCTTTATATCTGTGCTAGTTTGACTTTATTGTAACAGAATACCTGAGGTGACCAGCTTAAAAGGAGGAAAGGTTCTTGTGGCCCATAGTCCACAGCCAACAGACTCAGTGCTTCTGAGGCTGTGAGAGGCAGCAGAACAGCAATTCTGCCTGCGGGCAGAGTGGGAACAGGACGGGCGGGTCCCAGGTCCCTCCCAGGGCCCTCCAGGTGGCCTGACCTCCTCTCACAAGGCCCCACTCACCAAAGCACCCCCAACAGCATCCTGGCTGGTGACCAGGTCTTCAGCACATGGCCCCGTGTGCACTGGAGACCCACACCATCACAGCTCCTGAGTCCCAACAGAGGAAGTCTTCCCCGCAGGCGGAGGCAGCGACGGGCACGTTGCTGGGAGTGTAACCGGGCCATGACCGTCATCTTCACATCCACAGACAAAGCCACTCTTTGGCCCAATTAAATGAGCTCCATAAATAGATGTCTTGCTGCTGCTCTTGGAGGGTCATACAAAAGGGTTTGCTTCCGGGTGCTGTGAGATTTCAGGGTTTGGCCATTCACACGGAAAACCTAAGTCCACACACCACCTAAAGCCATCCACGCATCCCTACCCCAGAGGGCGACTGCCACACGCTCCCCAGCCTCACACCTCTGTCTGCGCACTCCTCCCTCCACCATTCGTCCCCATCCCCACGATGGGCCTCAGTGCAGGGGAAAACAGTGCATTAGGGTTTCACCATTAAGTCGGTGCTGGCATTAGGAGCCATTTTTCTGCCCAATAAATTTGATTTCCATGGAGTTAGATTCCATTAGTCTCCACTCTAAAGAAAAGCATTCTTGTTTTTTGCACAATTCAAAGGCCAAATAACGCTCCCTCTGAAGGGTTGCTTGAGAGGTCTCATTTTCTCTAGAAGCCCTAGGAACGAGGCAATTAAATGGGGTGAGTGAGCACCATCGGGAGGACCTTGGAAGCCACCACTGGTGAACTAGTCACACAAAATGGCGCTCCTGGTGGGAACAGGACCCTTCCTCTGGGCCAGACCCCACCCAGGCCAGAGCGTGGCTGTCTTCAGCAGAAGGGTGGTCCCAGCAGTTGGGAAACGCGAATCACTAAGTGGCTGGTTTCTAATTCAACTTTTCTGACCATTGGCCGACCCACTGGGGGAACCCCGGTGACATACACACACACACAGGCATAATCTGGGGTTCGGAGGAGCTGCCGCCTGCTGCTGAGCAGACAGGACAGCGTGACTCACGACAACTCCGACACAATCACAGGCCCTGAGGACGGGGGACACAGGGACAGCTCAACACCACACTCAGGAGTGGGGCAGTCCATGCAGACTGGAGGGGATGGCCGGGAGGGTGGCCCGAGTCCATGAATAGACAAAGACTTGACTTCCAGGCCAGAACAGCCCTCCAGAATCCATCCTGTGTCCCAGACAGCGCTGTCATTGTTCCCAAAGGTCAGGGGCATAAACTAAATCGCTGGAACTGAGGAAATCGTGATGTCAGTCACGGTGCATCTGGCCACACTATCTCCCCACATCTGTGGTCCTCTGGTGTTTGTACTAAATCTGTTCCTCAGGTTTTTGCTATTGTTTGGGTCTTCTTCAGGAGAGAAGAGTAGAAACTACTGCTGCTGTAAGACTACTTATTAATAATGCAAGTGCTATGCTAATCTGGAAAGGTGAGTGAAAAATCCCCTAAGGAGCAAATCC
Source organism: Heterocephalus glaber (assembly GCF_000247695.1). The sequence goes on from NW_004624770.1 coordinate 19,086,200, forward strand.
ATTTGCTACCTCCTCACCTAATTCTCCCACAGAACAACAGAGTTCACTCCATACCCCAATGCCTGAAAACCCAGCCACTACCAAAGTTCCGCCTCAGACTGCACAGGAAGAACGGCAGCCCCTGCTCCTCGCAGCGGTGGCCGGAGGCTGCCTGGTGACCGACCGCATCCCAGCCGCAGCCTGGAGGGGCATCTAGGAGACCACGTGTCTGGGGCAGGAGAAAGCACAGTTCACCCCCGCCCTCTGCGCCAAGACGTCCCTCACCCAGGCGACAGGAAAAGCTGCGCCTGCCCAGGAGCAGTGCTGAGGAAGCTGCATGTGTGCAGAGCTGCTGTTCCAGGTCCACCGCTCAGTGGTGCAGTCAGCATCCCACACCACAGGCTGCCAGCTGGGCCTGGTGTGCTCCGTGCATGCTGTCGCCACGGCCCTGGTGGGGCCAGGGTGGGACAGGAAGCTCTGCGGCTCCACCAGCCCCAGCCTCCCAGACCCTGGGGGCAGCTGCCACAAAGACAGCAGGATGTGCCTGTCTGCTGAGCAGCAGTGCTAGGACGGGGCTGCCGGCGACAGACGGCCAGAGTGGGGCAGGGGAGGGTGCTGCAGGCAGAGCCAATGACTGCGCCAAGGCCCTGTCCTTCCACAGCGGTGCTCCATGCGGCCACCTGCTAGAAAGGCGGCCGGCCCTGTCCCCGAGCGTGCTTGAGAGACGATGCATTCTAGTGACAGGTGCAGGAAATAAAGCCCACCACGAGCTCAGCACACTGTGAATGTCCCTGGACCACCGGCAAGATGGCACCTGGGCCCACCCCACCTGCTGAGCGGAGTCAGATTCGGAGCTTCACAAGACACAGAAAATACGTCTTCAGTGAGGCACAGTGGCACACGCCTGTAATCCCTGCACTCGGGAGGCTGAGGCAGGAGGACAGCTGTGAGTTCAAGGCCAGTCTGGGCAACACAGACAAAACAAAACAAAAAAAAAAAACAATCTTCAAAGAAGATTCTGCAGATAACACTTGGTTTTAGTTTTGTGAGTAAATCCCAAAACGTGTTCTCCAAAAGTGGTCCAGCATAAGAAGAAGGGTTTGCCAGCAGCTGGGATGAGGGTCATTCTCCTCAGGGTCAGGCCCGTCTCCCTCCTGGCTCAGGGAGGACACAGGACCTCTGTGTGAACCAGCGCTGAGACCGCAGGACAGACGGACACCTCACTCGGAAGTGAGCACCAGGCTCTCAGTGCTGATCTTCCAGAGCCCAAACTGAGCCAAAACAGGAGTGTGAAGGGGAGGGAATCGCTCATCCCTCAGCTACGGGACAGGGAGGGTAGGTACTGATGATCCTTAGCACAGCCAGATTTAACATAAAAATACAGGATTTGCAGTAAAGTTCAATTTCAAGTAAAAATGAGTAAGGTTTGGGAATATAATTACATTCAAAGTTACTTGTTTGTAATTAAAATTTTCATTGGCCATACTGTATTCCCTCTGGAATCCTGACTATTGCTGGCACACCGTCCTATAGACTGTGCATAGTTTTGTGTCATTTCTGGAAACAGTTTTCTCTGTGTAGAGGGGAGAGAACAGCTGACAGTGCCAGCGCAGAGGGCCAATGTGTAAGTTAAAGAAGAACCTGGAGTGGGGAGACATCATGAGTCACCGGGAAAGGTGTGCTCGGAGCCCCTAGAGTGCGTGCGCCTGCGCCTGCGCCTGCGTGTCCGCATGTCATGCATGTGTTGTGAGTGTGTACACTTTGGGACAGAAAATTCACTGGTTTTTTAAAAGTAAGATTGCTGAGCGCCTAGGTGATGACATCCGAGGTTTCTGGACCCCTCCTTTCATGCGCTTCCAGACTTCAGAATCCAAACTTGGGCACAGAACTCCCGGGGCTGCGACCCCACAGCTCCCCCACACACTCACTGTGCAGCAGCCCAGAGACTGCTGAGCCGGCCTCACCCTCTCCTGGGGGTGCCAATTTCAAGAGTAATGAAAGCAACTTGTGAAATGGGAGCAGAGATATCGCTATCATTAAGTTAAGATCGATTTAGGGAGTGGAAATGCAAAGGCGAGCAGACTCCTCCCCCGCCCCACTGGGGCAGCTGCACCCAATGGTGGGGCACTTCCCAGGAAAGGAGTCTCAGAAAGACTCTGCAGATGCAACCCCAGCTGCTCATCCACCCAACAATCTCCTGAGCTGCTGTCTTGGCAGAGGGAAACCCAGGGTACCATTCCAGAAAGGCAGGGACGGGGGACTGCACTCTCCTCTCCCGGCTGCAGGCTGTGAGACTCACCCTCATGGTCCAGGGCAGCATCCGAAGTCAGCCCTTGTTGTTTGGGAACTGTGGACACAGGATCAGCAAACATCCTGTGACTGTGACTGTGCCCTGGGGTCTGGGGAGGGTCCCGGCCTCTGCCCACCTCCTTCAGATGCTCCAGACCCCACGTCCGCACACTCCTAAGGCCGCCCGCAGGATACATGCGGACTTGCTAGCGCTGACCTTGGCACCCACAGCGCTGGCACCTGAGCCTGGACACAGCCAGCGAAGCCCTCTCCGTGCCTTCTGGAGTCCGAGCAGCAGACGGCACAGCAGCAGGCGGGGTCCAGGCCACCTGTTCCATCCCGCCAGGGACACGGAGTCCCCAGCACACCCGGCTCTTTCTCTGTATGCTCTGCACCTTCCCTGAGGGCCCCGGAAGTGCTCTGAGGACCTACTTGTGGGTACGAAGCAGCCTCAGCAGGGAGTCAAATGCAAGAGTGAGCGCAGAATCTGTGAGCACTGACTGCATGCGCAGCCCGGACCTCAGGGCGCCCCGTGAGGCTGAGCTTGTACCGCAGGGGCCCCGCGGCTCCAGGCCGCCTCACACTCGCTCAGTGATGCACAGCCAGTTCCTAGGCCAGCGTCTGTGTCTGTGGACAGCAGAAGCCCGAAAGCACGGGACAGGTGCCCCAACCCTCGGGCCGCAACCATGCAGCTCGGCCCACAGGCCAGGGGCCCGGAATAAACATGCAGATCAGCTCGGGCCCACACTCAGCCCACACAGCACCCAGACTCCGGACCAGGACACCACATTCCCAGACAAGCCCTCCCCCCGACCGAAGGCTGATCTCCTCCCTGCTCACGCTGCTCATGAGCAGCCTTTGTGCTGGCCCAGGCTGCTGAATATTTTATGCCGACATATGCTGAGCGACAGAGCGGCCTCTGCTCCTCAGGGTGCACAGGTCCCGGGGTGCGAGACAAGCACACCAAGCCCCGTGTGGACAGCACAGCCCCACCCTCGGTGCCCTGCTAATCACCTGGCCACAGAGCACAAGTGACCAGTGAGGAGGAACTAATGCCACCTACTCTGCGCTCGCCAGCACAGACTGAGGCAGGAGAGGCGAGGCGTCCAGGTGTGGGGCAGCCGCTGGCCCCACCACAGCTGCTGCCAGCATTGGCTCAGGTTCCACCTCACCAGCTGCTCCCCTGTGCCCCATGTCACCCGAGGAACTGACCTCTCCCTTCTCTCTGGGTCCAGTGGAGCAGCCATGGGTCCCACCCACCACCTAGCTTGGCACAGCAAGGTCGCCCCAGGAGGCCAAGGCAGGCAGGAGGCCCCAGATGACCTCCGCCATGTGCTGCTGGGGTGACCCAACACAAGGAGGCTGAGGCAGGCCAGAGGCAAGGGGACAGGTCACTTGGGGGAGGGGCTCAGCATCAGGAAGTCACGCTCTCTCCTGCTGTCCCTGGAGCCTATGGAGCCGGGTCAGAGCCTGGCCTGGTGTGGCCCTCGGGGTATGCACTGGAGAACAGCAGTGATAGAGGGCAGCACACAGAGGTCGGAGATCCCCTGCTCTGCTGACTCCAAACTCAGTGAGGCCAGGGCCTGGGCACCCATGGGACCAAACCACTGGAAGGCAGACCCTGGAAGTAGGGCTCTCGCTGGGGGTGTGCAGCAGGGATCACAGAAGGACCCATCCTTGGTCCTGGCCAAGAGGTGCAGGTGAGGGGCCAGGCAGCGTCCCCTGCAGGGACAGCTGGGATGTCACCATGGCTGACTGTTCCTGCAGCCACCCTGGCACTCACTGTAAGGAGCCATTTTCATCTCCCAGAGCCTTAGCCCTGGGTGGGGAGTCCATGGTAAAGCAGTGGGCACTGGCAGATGACAGGGGACCCTCCAGCGAGGTGATGACAGCCACCCAGGGGAGACAGACGAGGCTTCTCCAGGACCCAAAACCCATGTGCCATCGGAGCACACAGCTGTGGGCTCCTGGTCCTCCTGCCAACCCCCAGGCACCTGCCAGGTGGGGTGTGGAAGCTGCTGTCCCAGATAAATGGCCCCACACTGAGGCTGCTCTGTGTTGCAGAGAAGATTGCAGTGGAACGAGAGGGGCCCAGGTCAGTAACAGATGGTCTACACTTGCAGAGCCCTCAGCCCGCTGGACAGTAAGGTTTGAAGCTGTACAAACCAAGTGGCCGTGCCGAAAAGAGGCAGCACACATGACGTGAGCTATCCAGCCGCCTTCCAAGCAAGCCAGGTGCAAAACTGAAGTAAACTGATCAGAAACAATTGTTGGTCAATGCACTAGAGTTGCACACTGTTAAAGGAAAAATAAATGTCAGAGCCCCTGGTCCCCTCCACAGAGCCTGGGAGTGCCTGTCAGAGCCCCTGGGTTACCTGTGGGGCAGCTGGCTTACGAACTCTCACCAGGAACTGAGCCCAGCACCCAACATACAAGGAAACCAGGAGGCTGGGAATCTGACAGCCAAGACCCCAGGCTTGTACAGACCCCTGGTGGGACAGAGGGCCTGGCCCTGTCTAAGCTGCATCTTCAGTCGCCTACTACACAGCTTCACAGAGAAGGCACCAGGAAATGTTTGACAAATGAAGACACAAAAGCTCCAGCATTCAAAGAGCTGATCGACTGATACCCATTCAAGTGAATTAAGGCACTGTAATGACAGAGCGCCATTTAAACAAAAGGTCCATTATAGCCAAATAAAGCAAAAAACCTTGAGACTTCTGAGATCTTTTTTTTTCAGTCATAATAACAAGATTCGATGTTTCCTGAGCTGGGAATTTATTGAGTAGAAAATTCCCTCCATCTGCCTGAATACTGCGTGCTAAATTTAAAACAACAATGGAATATTACATCTGTACCATCCCAGAAAAGAACAGGTAAAATAACCTAAAAGTGCTATCATTAATTTATTAAAGAATTAAAGAATCAGGCACCTTGGCACCTTTCCTTTCAGTAGTGAACAGATATTATTGACAATAAACACTTACCTAATAATTTACTCAATTAAACGTCTTCCTGCTGTTTGTGTTACTGTGACACAGTGAACAGTAATAATAAGCCTAATGGTCTAAAGACTGTTTTTAACAAAAACCAGATGCAAGCAGTTCTAAATATCTGCTACTATTTCCTTTCTGGTGTCTAAACACAGCTGAACAAGTTGCAGACCTCTTGGCCTCTTCAGGTAGGGCAAACTGAGAGTCATTTGTCTTCCCCGGTGCCATTAGTGACTCCAGCTAAGTGTCCCGCCCCGGTCACAAGCTCAGGGTAAGGCTCTTCCGGTGTTTACTTTACGCAAACACGGTGAGCATTCTGAGATTAGTGCGACTTCCAGCCAGGCAGGGGCCCCTGTCCCAAACTGTGCAGTGTAACATCTGCCCTCTCTCCCGCCCTCTGAAGGCAGCCTTGGAAACAGTGCAAACTTCACTTGGCCCGCTCAGGGTTTCTCCTGGTCAGAATCCTCACCAGAAGGCAGGGGCCTCCAGGGCTCACCCTTCTGACTCTGTCTCCACAGGTGTTGGAGAACACCCGGCGCACAAGACACAAGGTGAGCAATGCGCCTGGCGTGCAATGCAAGCAGACCCATCCGGCTAACTGCTACCCTCTCCAAATAACAAAGCAAAGTTCGCTAAGGGAAAAATAAGGCTGTTTGAGAGGCTTCCTCCTTTCAAGCAGGGAAGCAGGACTCTCCTCCACAAGGGCACCTGGGGAAAACCATGCTCACAGCAGGGCTGCCACAAACCCACCGCACTCCTTGGCCACCGCGCTGGCTCAGCAGACAGGGCCCTGCCATGGGTGCCTCCTCCCGGGGAGCCGACTGTCATGCCCGGGACGTCAGGGAGACCCACTGAGGCTCCGGGGGCTTCCCTGTCATCGCCCCCAGGAGTTTCGTTCTCATCTCTGCCAGAGCTGTCTGCTCTAAAACAAGGCTTCTGAAGGAGCTGGGGCCCCTGGGCCAGAGCCAGCTGTGTGCGGTCGCACATCTCAGGCAGTGACACCACGTGACCCTCACCCTGTGTCTGTGCGACATGAGCATCTCACGTATGAACCGATTCCAGTGGCAAGGCTTCTGAGAGGCCCTTGCTGTAGGCTGACGCGATGCAGCCCACAAAATTCAACTGGCCCCCACAAGTAAATGACTTACCCAAAGAGGAAAAAGAAGACCTGCCTGGCCCCCACCTTCAGCCTGTGAGGACGCACGACAGTGGGCTTTACCGGAAGGGCACAAGCAGACAGGAGTGGCTTCCAGCAAGGCACCGGCCGCACACTGGCTGGGTACTCATCTGCTGCACCCAGAGCGTGGGCAGGCCGTGGCAATGCTGCACAGTCACCTGTGTGCCGAGAGTGCAGGAGGCATGGAGAGTGTGTGCTGACACTGCCAAGAGACCAGACTTCCAGGACTCACAGGCATAGCCAGGGACTTGTGCTGGGGTGTGGGGAGGCGAGAGAGCTGGGCTGGCCAGGTGGGGTGGGTCTTGCTGCTGCCAGCCCAGTCCCTCCACCGGCGCCAGGTGGGAGCTGAGTGCTCAGTGGACTCCCAGGCCAGTTCGCTCACAGCCGTGTTCCCATCTGGAATGGAGGCGCTGTCTTGCAATCACAGTGGTTCTTCTATCCTCTGACAAAAGGAGGGGGCTCAGTGCAGCACCTGGCACACGGGGCAGGGGCAGAACAGCTGTCTAGCTCTCTTCTTATGGACTAGCACCCGCCCACTCTGGTGCCTGCATCCCAGCTGGATGCACGGCCACTGCCTGACTGCAGTCACCAGGATTCTAGAGTAAACCAGGAGCTGACGCTTCCCAAGCTGCCGCCTTCCCTCCTGGGGGTCTCCTGCAACAACATGAGAGATGCCACAAATCCATCCTTGCACACCTGCTCACCACGCAGACATTCATCAGCTCCACGTGCATTTCTCGCCTGTGCCTCCTCAAATCAGCCTCCCGCCTCCTTGCTCATGGGAGCAGTGACTGTCAGACCCTGGGATCCACGCTAACTGTCCTGGTTTCTTTAGATCAGTACGGCTCACTTTGTCACCAGTGTTCCCCAGCAAGGCTGACAGCGGTCCCAGGGTCATCTCGTGCTCTGAGACAGTGCCGTCAGGCACCAGAGAGTCAGCTCAGAGCACAGTGGCTTCGCCACAGGAAGCAGGTGGCTGCTTGTGCCATGGAAAAGCCACCACCCAATGAGGCACCAGATGTCCAAGGTGGGGAAGGAAGAGGCCACTCCAGTGAAGAGCTATGCACGCTGCACCTCTGTATCCTCCAAAGCCCAACACGGAGCTGTGTGGAGAGTCTCTGGATTAATGCGTGTTGAAAGAAAGAACCGGTCACCCTCAACACATGCACACCATCAATCCGAGCCAAAGCGGACAGAAATGGGCCTGGGTTTGCTCATGTCATCTCTCCAGACTCTCAGCCCTGCACACAGCAGTCTGTCGGCCACACCCTGACCCACCACCTGGCTCCCTCCTCCCAAGGCCCCAGGATTTCCTGTGTCCTGGGTGTGAGGCAGAACAGCCCGGGGCTGCGGGTGTGGCAGTCCACACACAGGGCACCTGTGCACCCCCAGAATGTGAGGCTCCTTGATCATCATTTTTAATCAAAAGTTCACTGCGAGAATGAGGTTAAAGCTCGTGAATATAAAGATGTATTCAGAAGACAGCGCGACTGGCTCTCCCTTAATAGGTTACTAACCGAAATATCATTGAACCGTTAATCAGAGACACCTTGAAATTATGGACTCGTTTACCAAAGGTGAGAAAGCTCCACAATCCCTCAACTAGTAAAGACTAGCGACGGTAAGCCACGAGCAAGGGTACATCCAGCTCACTCTGACATCCAAGCAGTAACATTGCGCTTGAGAACGGTGACAACAGTGTGGGCCAGTATTTACTGAGCACACACTGCGGCCTTCCTCCAGCCTCAGCTTTAAGACTTACATTCCATCCAGACAAAGTACAGATCCTTCCACCGTGCTGACCAATGCACTATACTCCACGCATCACAACGCGAGGGAACCTATTTGTGTCTGGATACACCTCACACACTCGAAGCACCTGGCCACGGAGTGACTGGATCCAGTGGAGAATACGCTCAGTCCCCGCACAGAGCACAGTTCCTGAAGGGCAAGAAGGTGCCTGCTGCCTTCCCCAGGGTATGTAGGCTTAAATGAAATCTCCGTCGTGGTGGGCAACAGCATAAACCATTCTAATGGTCTCTGTGTCTTCAGCTGCTCTGAATCCTCCAGTCCTAATTAAATCTGAATGAGTATAGTGCCAAGGCCTCTTCCCAAGCGCACCCGTCCCCAGCAGCCTGGTGCCTGCCACACACCAGTCTCTGGCCTTGGCTGTGCCAGGGACAAGGTGCGCACAGGTCGGTAGCTTCATTCACAGACACTCCTGGGACCCCAGCCCTGGCGATGGCTCCATTCATTCATTTCACAGTGTGTACTGAGAGCCCTCAGGGCCTGCTTCAGGGCCAGGAAATATAGCAGCAAGCAAACTGTACACCTTTGCCTTCCTGACAGTCACACACTGGAGGAAAAATGCACCAAATACGCATGTTAAATGAGGCTTTGAGGGGCCCGCTTCGAAACAGATCACACAGGTGAACACGCAGTCAGTCCAGCTGGAGGGCAGAGGATGGCCTGGCTCCCATCCGGGGCTCCGCGACACTGCATGGCCCAGGCCCGGCCAGGGCCACACCAGCTCCTGGGGTAGATGCAGATCCACGCAGATTCACAGACAATCTGGGCACAGGGACAGCTCCACTCTCGTGCTCCTTGCAATTCGCCAACAGACCCATCAGACTTGTGAAAGGTGTCAGAGCACAGAGCCTAGTGTCAGGAGCTTAGGGCCGAGTTTCCCTGAAAAGCCACTCCGCATGCACTTCAGGCCTCACCCGCACAGCTGGGCACCACACAGGACCCCTGAGCCACCAGGGAGGACTGACCCAAGATGCCTCAAAACACAGGTTTTAGGGGTGCATGGATGGGCGTCCCACACACTCAGAAAACCTTGGGGTACCTGCTTCCAGAGGTACCTGCCTACGACTGCGGAAACTAACACAGGAGGCTACGCTGAAGACCAATCAAGATTCCTGGTGCCGAAACGCAGGAAGGAGGAAGACAAAATGCCACACTGCTGTGTTGGGGCTCCTGGGAGGGCCGAGAGTGAGCTGCACTGAGGCACTGCCGGCAGCACAGACCTGCACCTGCCCTGCTGTCTGCGCCCAGCCCCATGACACGGCATCACCTGGGCCCCTCCGTGGCAGAGGAGCTGTGCTTTGCTCCACCCCCTGGTGTGGCGTGATCCTGACTGCCCGGTGGAGCCACTGAGATGTGCCGGGCGGAGACCAATGGCCCCTGACACCACCTCACGCTCAGGGCTGCTGGCTCAGGGAAAGAAAGCTGGGGCAGCCACATGAACTGGGACCCAGTTGCCTCATGTCCCAGCCGGCTGAGGAGGGGCTCTCATGGTATAACAGCGATAATTTAATGGGACACACGAGAGTGCATGGTTTTAAAGTGTGGCAGTGTTCTGAACGCTCCCAAAGCAGGAGTGGGCTGTATCGTGCCAGGGGACATGGCAGAGCCTGGCCACCACCCTACCCCCAGCTTGGCCAGGCGGGAAAGGCCATCGGGTCCCGGCCTTGATTCCAGAGACCTCGGCACAGCCACCACCAGGCGAGGAGCACAAACCACGCTGCCTTCACCCTGACTCCTCGAGGCATTAAATCCTCTGACCAACGCCTCACTGGTGACCACTTCTCACTTTGGTCCATGCTCTTCCCCATGCTCCGCTGGTTCTGCTCAGGGCCAGGCCACCTGTTTGCCTGCGCCGAGTAAAGCAGCTTCGTCTGTCCTCCAAGAGTGGAGAGTGTCCTCCACTCTCCATCTCCGTCACAGGCTGTGCTGTCACCTTGCTGCTGAGGCCGGGAGCCGCTCTGCTCGTGCTGAATGCGAGGAAGGGGCTGTGTTTGACAAGATGGGCAGCTTGTGTAGTGAGTGTGGAAGGGACTCGGGAGCTGTGGGGGAGCCAGGCCTGAGGCAGCAACATCAGGCCAGCACCGCAGTCCCGCGGCCAGGGCAAGCGGCCTTGATGCTCTGGAGCCCGGGGAATGAATGAGAGGCCGGGAGAGCTGGAGCCGCACTTGCTGTTCTGTGCACACGGGGTCTGTGCTCTGCTTCTCCAGCGCCCACACGGTCCACGCTGCTCTGCATGTCAGACCCAACTTCCTTCCCTTCCCGCAAACAGACACTGTCACACCCGCTTCCGGCCCTGCCATGCTCCTTAGTTCTTGCTATGGAGGTGTGTCTAAGGAACAAACAACCTAGCCGGGCTCACACCTGTCCTCCCAGCACTCTGGGAAGCTGAACCAGGAGGGTCCCAAGTTCAAGCCCAGCATGGACAACTTAGTGATTTAGTGAGAACTTGACTCAAAAAAAATTTTAAAAAAAGAACTGGGATTGTAGCTCAGTGTGAGGATGCTGGGTTCAATCCCCAGCACTGCAAAGAAAGTTTTTTAAATGGTTTATTAAATTAACTCAGTGTCACTTTCACTTTATAATTGTGGAAGAACTTCAATTAGATAAATTCACAAACCAGAGCATTCTTCCTCATCAGAGCCTCCGAAAACGCGGCTTCTCTTCTCTTCTCTTCTGCACTGCGAGGTCTTGCAGAGGGTGAGAAAGGACTGGAGCTTTGTGGGGGTTTAGTGCTGAGAACTAAACCTGCAGTGACTGCTCGCCACCCTTGCCATGCGGCACCCACTTAACAGATCTCACAGGCACAAAAGCAGAGCTGGACGGGCCTCCCACCCCGTCTCCTCCTGCACTGCTCAGAGTGCTCTCCTCAGCAACCCGAAGCCCAGCCCCATGCGCCATACTGCCTGCCTGGGCCATGTCTGCCTGACAATACTGAGAGTTAAACCTTTCAGACACCCCACCAGGCCCGCTGCTAAGGACCTAACAGAGAACATCTACAGGGAGCATCTGGGCCTGGGCATCACGGCAAGTCGCCTGCAGCCCACCTGGGCAGCCCTTCCCTTGCGGGACCCCCACTGCCCAAGGGACCATGTGCACAGATGACGTCTTTCCCACTGGAGAAAGACAAAGGCAAGGAGCCCGGCACAGTACAGTGGACTGGACAACCAGGAGAGAACAGGAAAGGCTCTTACCTTGCATCGTCGCTTTTGTTGGTTCTGAGAACAGAGGAATGAGCAGGAGGTAGATAAGGTAGACAAAGGAAAGCCCATTGTACCGGAACGCACATGCTGTGGGTGGAAAGAGAGAAGAGAAGAGAATGTCATCAGTAATGGCAGGATCCCAGAACCAGTGGCCCGTAAATCAAGTGTGAGTGATGGTAAGAGACATCACTGGGCTGAGCAGTATCACTCCCTGAAAGGCACGTCAATCACAAAGTAACGCATTGAGTGTTTCATGTTGAGCACTATGTGGAACAAGATGTGAAACAGAATTAAAATGCATGGTCCAGTCAGGAAGTATAAAGTTTACAAAAGAATGGTTTAAAAAACTAACACAGTGGTGGCATGGTCCATGAACTTAATTTGTTGTATGATTTGGGGGAAGATGGCTGGAGTTGTGTTTGTCACCTGATGTAAAGTTTGTGAATGGAAGCAAAATTTTGTCAAATGCTCTTGTGTGAGAACAGAATTGTTTGTGAACAGAGCATTCATGATCCGGGGTACCACTGTAATAGCTACAATAATTATTGAAGATGTGCAATATAAAATAGATGTAAACTGTGACATAAAGCATAAAATGTTGGGAGAAGGGTGGAGTAAATGTGTAGACTTCTTATAGACAATTAAAATTAAATTGTTATCAGCTTCAAATAGCCTGTTATATCTATAAGATGTATTATGCAAACCTAATTACATTCAACAAGCAAAAGCTTATGGTAGATTCACAAAAGATAAAAAGTAAGAAACCAAAGTGTATCACTGGAGAAATCATCAAAAGATAGGAAAAAAGATGTATAAAATAGTCACAAAACAATGAATAAAATGGAGGTAATAAGATCTTGGCTGTCGATGATTACCTTGAATGTAAATGCATTAAGTTCTCCCATCAAAAGACAGAGTGGCTGAATGGATTGAAAACCCAACTATATATGTACTGCCTGCAAGACACGCACTTTACACTTAAGAACACAGAAACTGAAATTAAAGGGATAGAAAAAGATATTTCAAGAAATGGAAATGAAAAGAGAATGAGGCAGCTATGAGTATATCAGAAAACAATATATTTTACATGAAAAATTAAAATGAAGCAAAGAAGGTAATTACATACTGATAAAGGGTCAATTCATTAGGAAGATATAACAGTTGTAAATATATATGTACCCAACACTAGACCCCCTAAATATGTCAAGTAAATAATGATAGATATAAGGAATAAGTAGCTTGTAATATAATAGTGGAGACGTAGTTCCTCACTTTCAACAATGGGCAGATCATCTAGACAGAAAATCAATAGGAAAACTTTAGACCTAAACTAAATGTTAGACTAAATGGGTCGATCAGACATATATAGAACTTTCCAGCCAACAGCAGTAGAACACACACTCTTCTCTAGTGTGTGGGAAAGATACTCCAGGATAGACACATGTCATACCACAAGACAAGTTCTAAAAAATTTAAGAAGACTGGAATCACATCAAATACCTTTATATCTACAGTGCTATGAAATTAGAAATTAATAGCAAGACTTTTGAAAAATTCACAAATAGATGGAAATTAAACAACATGTTCCTGAACAATCAATGGGTCAAAGAAAAAAACATTAGCAACATTTAAAAATATAATGAGACAAATGAAATGGATACCAAGCTTTTGGGATGTATCAAAAGCAACTCTGAAAAGTTTATAGCAGCAAATGCCTAGATAAAAAGAAGAATGACATCAAATAATGTAACCCTATACTTCAGGAACTAACAAAGAACAAATGAAGCCCAAAATTAGTAAAAGAAAGGAAATGATAAAGAATAAAGTAGAGGAGTCCAGTCAGCCCGCTGCAGACAGGCGGGTTTGCCCACGCCCTACCGAGGTCCCCAGTCCTGCAGAATACGCCGAATCAGCCCGCTGCACACAGGAAGGTCTGTGCACGCCCTACCGAGGTCCTGAGTCAAGCAGAAGACACAGAATCATACCGCTGCAGACAGGCAGCCACCTGGTTCCACACTACAAAGACACAGAGGACACCAGACCACCAGACCAAGGTACTGAGTCCTGCTGTTCCTGGCCCAGAGGTAGGGGCATCTGAGCCGTCGTCCCACTGTTCCTGGTCCAGAGGAAGGGGCTTCCTGGTCATCATCCCTCCCGCTGCTCCCAGCCCAAAGGAAAGGGCTTGTGGGCCACCTTCTGTCCAGCTGCTCCTGGCCCAGAGGAAGGGGCTTCCAGGCCACCATCCCTCCCACCGCTCCCGGCCCAGAGGGAGGGGCTTCTGAGCCATCATCCCACTGCTCCTGGTCCAGAGGAAGGGGCTTCCTGGCCACCATCCCTCCCGTTGCTCCCAGCCCACAGGAAAGGGCTTTGGATCACCATCCCTACCACTGCTCCCGGCCCCTGTCCCACCTCACCCAGCTCAGAGGAGGTAATCCGTGCAGGCGCTAACAGCCCCCCTGCCCCAGTCGAAATGAGAAAACACGTAAATAAGTCTCAAAACCAGACTTCCAGATC